>JBAMJV010010950.1:0-25401 GCA_037951105.1 Echinarachnius parma | reverse complement strand
GTGCCGAGCTAGACCAATTAGTGGAAGCTGCCATTTCAGTGGAAGGGGTGTACGGCTCCCGCATGACTGGAGGGGGCTTTGGAGGATGCACCGTTACCCTACTAAAGAAAGAGTCAATTGACAATGCAGTGCAATGCATGAAGGTAAGATTTATTTGTCTGTTTGGCAGTGCATTTTTCCAGTGTGGGTTGGGGGGGAGGGGGGGGGGGGGGGCACCATCTAGGGAAGGAGGCTTCCATTTTCATGAGGGGACACAAGTTTTTACTTGACAAAAAAAAAAAAATGAATGATATTCACCTAACAAAACAGGCACTATCAGGGGCACCAAAATTTGCTTCTTCTTCCTATTAAACTGCATGCCTCCTTAAATTCTGAAGTTTATTGCAGTATTTTACTATTTTTGTTGTGATCTACAGGGTAACTAGTCAACCAAGTTAACACCCTACTCTTTTCAAGAAGTAGACTAGGTTCTTAGCATGCAGAGTTTTTTCCGTGAATCCTTTCCTGCATAGGAAACTTGAGGGGAGGGACACTTACACTCAACGTGAGTTAGCTTAAAGTTCATATGATAAAAGACGCCTTGTCCGATGGTAGGATTCGAGCCAGGGGATCCCACATGTCTATAAAGTTGGACGCGCCCCAAAATGAGCTAACTCGCCTCCATGTTGGGGACAAATGTACACAAGTCATTAAAACGTTAACCTATTGAAGAAGGGGAAATGGCCTTCATTTAGAAAATCACAAATGTTTGACACATTCAAATAAAAGACCCCAGGAAGGAGCTGTTTAATAATCAAGTTCAATACATGAATATAAAAGTCCAATAAACTGTTGAGCCACATTTAAATGTTTTGTATCTTTTTTTTGTTTGCTCTTTCCAGGAAAAATACAGTGGAACAGCAACATTCTATCTCGCTGTTGCCTCATCCGGAGCTCGATCCTTGGCACTTTGAGGGAGAGATCTGTCTATTAAATACTCCTTTTTAAACCACTCAGGATAAATGTTGATACGCTTTCAATTTTTAAAGACAATTTTACTTGAAATTATGCCTGCAATACAAACATTCATGATATAAAATTTACCTGCTGAATAGTCATACAATTAATGTTATTAATTTTTGTGTATTAAAAAAGATAATAATAATAATAAAATGGTGCTTATATAGCGCATTATACATGAATAACATGAATTTTTATAAGATGAATAGATGGAAAAATTAATAACAATTATATGAAAAATAATTAGCAGATTAATACAAAATTTATTCAGGAGATGAACAGATGATGTACGACATGACCATCCTTTGCCTTCCCGTTGCTAATTGGCTTAAAGGGGAATTAACCCTTATCCTTTTGACTTACTGGATGTGATGAGAGCATAACTACTATCATTGCTAGTCACTTGTTTCCTCATGAATATTCCCGATTACAAAAATAATCAATATTTTATGGACCACTGTCATCTGCTTTCAATGCCCATAGGAGGCGGCCATTTCTTCAACTACTTGCGGTGAAATGACGTGGCAGGCGGAGAACACAATAGCATTATCGTAACCCGCTATTGTGTTCTCCGCCTGACACGTCATTTCACCGCGAGAAGTTGAAGAAATGGCCTCCTGTTGGCATTGAAAGCAGACGACAGTGGGCCATAAAATATTGATTATTTTCATTATTGGGAATATTCATGAGGAAATAAGTGACTAGAAATGACAAGAGTTATGCTCTCATCACATCCAGTAAGTCAAAAGGCTAGGAGTTCCTTCCCCTTTAAGTCACGGAAAAGTTTCATTTCCTCAGTTCCATCTTGGAGTGCATCAATCTTCTTCTCAAGAAGCTCGATCTCCACTGTTTTCACTTTTTGGCTTTTGCGTTGCTATGTGCTAGCAATTGGCAGAAGAATGCATACTGTTGAATGAACCTCTTTGAACCATCTTTGTTCCCTATTACAATATATGGCTTACTTTGATCGACACCGTCCACACCCTCACTGGGATGTGTGATTGATTCTGTTATACAATATCTACTTGCCCTTGTAAAATACATTCCTGCATTAAATTCCACTATTTATCGTCATGATTGACCTCAAAATATTTTGTTTTAAATCAAAACATACAGAAACGAATTAAGTCCACTGTCAAAAACATATGTATGTAACAGATAAATTCCTCTTTAAAAACATCCATGCACAAGAAAAATAATTTAATGTTCCAGTTATCTAATTATGATCACGTTTTTAATAATTTTTCAATTATTGTAGTGCATGTCCATGATTCAAACAACTCTGAAATCTATATATATTTCTGCTTACAATTATTTGGAAAAGAAATTATGTTTGATGATGCATAAAGAAATGCTATAAAGAAATCTGTAAATACATGTATGGTAGATGTTTATTATTGGATAATTGTAATGGCTTTTTTGATTTGATTTGCCAATGAAAATATTGACTTGATAAAGTCAGTATTTTAGATTATTTCATGAAATCATCAATTTCATGTTTGTATTTTTGAATAAATTAATTCTTATGAAATATTTGAATGTAAAACAAACAAACATATATGAATCATTTTATTTATCTTCAATCAATATTGTTATAGATATATATTTTTGCCTGTAAGTTAAAATAAACAATTCTTACATGACTCACGGAAACGGGGATGCATGATGATAATGATGAATGATGATGATGATCGATAATGATGGTGATGATGATGGTGAACAAGTTATGATTATTATATAACAATTATTATTATAATAATGATTATTATTAATATATTTAAGAAACCTCATTATTACTGCACCAACAAGAAGACTCAGATCTGGTGCTCAAAACTGTTTGTCATACCCAAAGCCACTTTCAAGATCTTATGGTGAACGGACCTCCTTCATTGGACCATATCTATGGAACGTACGCTCTGCCTAACTCATTTAAAGATAATCTAAAAAAATTATCTCTTCTAACAAAATTATCAGTCATAGCTCGGACCCCTTTCCAATTCTATACTCTGTATACTCTTCTTTTCTAAAGCGCTTAGAGGCTTATTTGCATAAAGCGCTATGTAAATTTATCATATTATTAAAGGGATAGTTGAGTTTGGGTACAGAGAGTGCAAATTTGACACTCAGTTTTTCATTACCTCACAAAAAATTATTTCTTCTAGTGCCCTCTATACAAAAACTCAACTATCCCTTTAATATATCATCAACAACACCATCAAAAAACTTTATTAAGAAAAAAGGAAGTGAAGCATATATGTGCCCACCACATGTTATTTTTACTTTATGTATTTATTTATTTGATTTGATTTGTTTTTTAGGGGAGGCATGTATATATACAGGACATACCTAGCAACAAATATATGTGCCATAGACAGTAACTTGATGCGGGGTAGTATGAGGGACGTGCAGGGTGGGCAACCAAAGGAGGAAAGAGAGATGCATCCTCATGCACCATCCGATAGTATATCGGGGATGGGTAGTGCAGCTAGATTGAAAACTGGGGGAGAGGGCGATCGGAGACGAAAATGCCGCGAATGGGAATTATGACAAAAGTCAAAAGGGAGATACATGTATCTTGAAAACTGCATGTTATATGTTTCTCATTGTCTCGATATATGACAGTGTCAGTGACGCTATGATAATGAAACATGATTTATTTTAATACGTTTAATATGATCGTCTTCCGCTAGTAGAATTCGAATCAAAGAAAATGTCCATGGCCTACTCGGCCTACTATTATTGCAAAACACCGTTTTTGAAAAAAAAAGAAAAAAAATTATTGTCATTGTCATCGTCACTGGAGATGACACACACCGGCGGAACACGGATGCACTGCGATGCACGTCGAACCCGGACATAAACAGTGGTATAATGCTTCCACTGGCAAAGATGTAATATATTGTGGAAGACCGCCAGTTCTATACCCACACCATAGAGTAATATCACTCTATTGGCTAACGACGACAAAAATCTATTCTGACGTGTGGAAGTTTACTATCAAAAGATCGCCGAGATAACATATATATGGTTGCGGGCGGCGCCGTTTCGGAATTCGGATATGCTTTTATAAACTGTTTTAATTATATGTCTGCATGACGTTTGCTAAAAAGTAATGAGCACTACTAATTGATATTTATATGATTGCCGGATTCATTGAAGCCAGATTTGCTGCATTATTGCATTATTATAGTCTCGGGGATAAAACATGAAGCTCCCTCGCGATCACGTACCCTGTATTCACTGCTTTCATTGGTTTCAGAAAGTTTTATTTTGCACCGTCCTAATGTTGTCTGCTCTCGATCTCTTTGGGTTGTATGTCAAGGCACAAACAGGTAAGACTGGAACTATTTAATAATAATAAGACTATTTGTAAAGTGTATTTCAAGTTGGAAGCGTTAAATGATATAAAACAAATCAATCATTACTGGTTTTCCGAACTAGTGTATGATACGTCATGCGCGGTCGTGTAAGAAATGTATTTTGAGATATTCGCAGTATTAACAGTATAGTATAATCAGTATTATTGACAGGCGTTATTCTTTGTGATGTGGTAGTGGTAAAGTTGGCGCTTGCTTACAAGTATTCCATGCCAATGGGCTGGCGCTGCATGATGCTGTTTTGTACTTCATCATCATGTCTTAGAGCTATATATTACACAGGATTATGTACAAGATTGAATGATTTTAGCCATTACATAGTGGGCAAACATTTTCAGACACATGAAATTGACAAATAGAAGCATAAATGTACTAAGGCTGAGTCGGTTCGGTCGATCACACCGGTTCCCGACCGTTTCAATCGGTACCCGGTTTCGTTTTATCGGAAACGGTGCCCCGAAAAAGAAAAAAACAAAACAAATAAAATGTTAAAAAAGAAATTAAGGTTATCACTTAATGTAGCGGAATTCAAATAAACTAGCGGCACCCGCGGAAATCCGCGAGGTTTTTTTAGTCAGAGAAAAGCCATGTCGATTTTAATAATACAACGACCCCAGAAAATTAATTGAAACGTCCCTATCCACATGGTTAAAAGATGAAAGAGACATGGGCGGTTTTACCCCGCTCTTATGCACATGTCATTGCGATACATCCTTTCAGTGAACATGATAAACCCGACCCATCGGAAATCCCCGGTACACTCTGTTTAAATGTTAACAATAATAAAAATGAAAATATGATGAAATTGCATGCATGACAAACTAATCAAATACAACATGCACTCGATGCATTTTCGTTGTTTTCTCTTTTATTGCGAAGTTAGTAGGTGATCGCCTTCTCCCGTTTTCCAATTAACAATATGAAAATATGATGAAATTGTATGCATGACAAACTAATCAAATACAACATGCACTCGCCGCCACATCTACAAAGTATATGGTCCACTCAGGTGGACCATTTACACGCAATATATGGTAATACACAGGAGATTACCGTACTGTCTATTCATACACCGTTCATCAGTTGAACGTTGTGTGTTAGGATGCATCGGTAATGAAAACAGACGGGAAACAATCCTTTTTTTTCTACATTTTGCAATCTTCAAAACAACAAAGTCGGTAATTATTATCAAAGTATATGACTTAGGGATCACATAAACGAAAGTTTTTTTGCATTTGCTGGTAAATTTAGAGAGAAATCGGCCGACAAAAATTGTTTATGTTTTGGATAATGCAGCAGGCGTGTCTACAATTATCTGCATGACACATAACCCGTCGTGTCCCCTAAACAATTCATATCTGTGAAACCCGATGATATATACCTTTGAAGGGAATAGAAGCCGTATATACATGCATTGCATTGCATAACCCCCCCCCCCCCTCACCCCCAGCGTCTTCTCTGGTACTGGTAGAGCTATTCGCGGCTGGCTTAATACATCTTACCGAACGTGGGCGCGATTATAGAATTGTGTGGTCAGCACATTGAACTTATACCACTAACGTGGACATACGGGTCAGCGGTCAGAGAGCTGTGCAAACAAACTCCCGCGATAGGGTGGGGGGGGGGGGTTATTTGATGATTCCATGACATGTACACGGTTGTACAGGCACGGAGTATACTGCATGCGTGGTATGAGCGCAGCTAAATTGAAGTTGTCGTCATTTTGTCGTGGCCAATCGGTGCCAAAGATGCCAATCGGCAATAGCGATCATTAACATACCATCCGCGTAATATAGATATTGATATTTATCAAAACCTGGGTAGTTTTCGGGAAATTTCGATCACAGCGGTGCACCGCGGTGCTAGCCGGCCGACTGAAGTTAGCATGCGCGGGGCCGGGAACTGAAGTTAGGTAGCATATACAGGGTGTCTCAGAAAGAATGCAACACCTAGGATCGTTAATTTTATCAACATCATCGACCAAATGCCATTGTTTTTTGTTTGATTGGGTAGAACATTCTTTTTCCAACAAAATGATACCATAAACATTGATTTTGGGTAAGGCGTTTGGATCCTAGGGCCATTTTTCTGAGGCAATGTTGTTTCCTAAATTTGCTACTTTTTCGTCTCCAGCGATCCTCTGAACACTGGGACATTCTCGCCCCAAGGCCTCCCATAGAAAAAGAAACGCATGACTGCTCTCCCTTTGATAAAGAAGACAATGTTGCATAATCAAGTACCCCATACGGTATGGCTCACATTGTCTTCCTTATCAAAGGGAGAGCAGGCATGCAGTTCTTCTGTCTATGGGAGGCCATGGGGCGAGAATGTCTCAGTGTTCAGAGGATCGCCGGAGACGAAAAAGTAGCAAATTTAGGAAACGACATTGCCTCAGAAAAATGGCCCTAGGATCCAAACGCCTTACCCAAAATCAATGCTTATGGTATCATCTTGTTGGAAAAAGAATGTTCTACCCAATCAAACAAAAAACAATGACATTTGGTTGATGATGTTGATGAAATGAAGGATCGTAGGTGTTGCATTCTTTCTGAGACACCCTGTATAATATAGCATGCACTCGCGATCTTCTTGCGATATCGGGACCCGAAAACTTGCTGCTAACTTCAACCTTCGATTTTAGCGGCTTGTTTCAGCTTGGCGCGATGCTGAACAAACGATCGATTTCTAGGTCCAATTTACTTCGGAAAAAATACTTTTCTTGCAAAACTGAGTTAATTCTGTAAGTATTTCCCCGTAAAGATTGATATGTATATCCATCAAAGCATCAATATTTGTAATATTATTTGCATATAAAAAGAGCAATATAAGCCCCAAACAGTGCATTTTTGCCGATGCTTGCACGATTGCGTGATTTTACCGGTCTGAGTTTCGACGGCAAAAATTTATTGGGATACCGGTTCCCGACCGGTTACAGTTTATCGGTACCCGGTTCTGAAAATATCCGACATGACTCAGCCTTAAAATGTACACACATATTTTATTGCCATGTATTTAATCATGCTGGGCTATCCAAGATGCTACTAATTATAATGTTCTATATATTTTGTATTATCGATCTAGGATCTGAGGTCCCTGTCCGTCTTATTGGTGGTGGTACTGCTATACAGTGGCGTACCCAGGATTTTTTCAAGGGGGAGTTATTTTGTAAAATTTTCGAAGCCGCGAGACCAAGTACCTTCAAAATGTTCGAGACCGAGACCACGGTCCGTCAAAAAATTTCGAGGCCGAGACCAAGACCATTGGTTGAAAACCAATGGGGGGGGGGGGGGGGAGCGAGAGGAGCGAGCTTGAACATTTTAGCAATTTAACATCTGAAATTGCTTTCAATTTTGTTTCAATATAATTGTTTGAGTATATTCGTGTTATGTTATTGCGTTTTGTAGGGTAATATATAAACACCCGAGGTTATGAAATATTATATATGCGACTGCGAGTGGAGCGAGCCTGACAATTTTCGCAATCTAACATCTGAAATTGCCATTTGTTTCAATATTATTGTATGGGTATATTCGTGTTATGTTATTGCGTTTTGAAGGGTAATTTTAAAGACCCGAGGTTGTAGAATATTATATATACGGAATGCGAGAGGAGCGAGCTTGAACATTTTAGCAATTTAACATCTGAAATTGCTTTCAATTTTGTTTCAATATAATTGTATGAGTATATTCGTGTTATGTTATTGCGTTTTGTAGGGTAATATATAAACACCCGAGGTTATGAAATATTATATATGCGACTGCGAGTGGAGCGAGCCTGAAAATTTTCGCAATCTAACATCTGAAATTGCCATTTGTTTCAATATTATTGTATGGGTATATTCGTGTTATGTTATTGCGTTTTGAAGGGTAATTTTAAAGACCCGAGGTTGTAGAATATTATATATACGGAATGCGAGCGAAGCGAGCTTGAAAATTGTAGCAATTTAACATCTGAAATTGCCATTTGTTTCAATATTATTGTATGGGTATATTCGTGTTATGATATTTCGTTTTGAAGGGTAATATATAAACACCCGAGGTTGTAGAATATTATATAAACCCCTCAAAAAAAGTTCGGAAACTCAAGTTTGATCGATTATATCTATTTTATTATGAAATCATAATGGTTATATTTGGTATCACTTGAAAGAGTGTGTATACCTCTTTAAAATGATACCAAATTCGTAAGCATCACGAGCACAAGGTATGCGCAGTATATTTGAGAATGGGGGAAAGTCAGAAGTGAAATGTCTGGATTTTAATTTTCCAAACCTTTTTTCTAAAGGCGGTGACAATTATGCTGTCCGGCTGTCCAATGGGGGCAGTGATCTTGAGGGGCGAGTGGAGATTTATTACGCGGGATCTTGGGGTACCGTTTGTGATGATTCATGGGATCTTGCGGATGCTGATGTGGTTTGTAGACAGCTGGGATTCACTAGTGCCCTACAGGAGTACGGCAACGGCTACTTTGGCGCTGGAACAGGCAACATTTGGTTGGATGAGGTAAATTCAATTTAATTTTCTTCCATCATAAAAAAGTCATATTAAAGATGCACCTTTTAAAGTGTCAGATATTGCCCAAAATTACATTTTAGACTTCAATCCTATACCCAAATCATTGTAAGATATGTCCAAGGGGCATTTGAAAATATCTAACCCTGTTTTATTCTTCTCTTACCATAAGCCAAACAACACAGTAGAAGAGAAATGTGGAAGCTTAAAGTAATTTTTGTGGAGATACTTTACAGGTGCACCTTTAAAGAACAATACAACCTGCAGGTGTATTGTGACCACTACAGGGAAATATATACAAATGATGCACAGGCATGAGTGGATCGGTAAGAATTGGATGCACGAGTTTAACTTTGGAAGGGTTTTAGACCATTTCCAAAGTTAAAAGAGTGCATACAATTCTTACCGATCCCCGAAATATGCCTGTGCAGCATTTGTTTTATAAATGGGCGCGAAAAACTGTGAAAATCAGACTTTTTCCCAGTGATGGCTAAATTGGCTAAATTTACCGACCCATGGCTTCAAAAGTACCGACCTATGGCTTCAAAAGTACCGACCCATGGCTGCAAAAGTACCGACCCATGGCTAATTTACAGACGCATGACTGGAGAAAAATTTGATATTCACATTAAAAAAAACAAACAATTGAAATGATTTTTTTTATATCAATTTCAAAATTCAGTTTATTTTTTAAAACAATAAAAAAAAATATATATTTTAATGATATAATAATTTTTATTTTAAATGATATATAATTTTGTTTCTTTTTTTTTCTGATCCACAAAATATGCCTGTGCAGCATTTGTTTTATAAAATGAGTGCAAACAAAATGTGAAAATCAAACTAAAGTGAGCCATGCATCAGTAAAAAAACTTTCACATGCTAATTGACCAATCAGAATGCAGGGATTCTTCTACCCATTTTATAAACTATGATGTAACATTTTTCAAGTGTAATATGTGATTTACTAGTATGTATGAATCTTAAAAACTCTCTGGCCCAAATTCTCATCAGTAGCTCAACTTGCGCCCGGCCTAAAAAGACAGAGACTACGGGTAGCCAGTTAAACCATTTTGCACCTGCAGACCTATTGTGTTGTCGCTATTGGTACCCGGAGATATTCTAATTGTTTCCTTTCATTATCCTGTCAATCACTTGAGTTCTGATTACAGGCATCATGACAATGGGCCCTTTGAAATTCAATCATAGTACAGTCGGTCATCAGCCAAATTGCATCCTGGATCATCCTGGACATTGTATTGCTGGTGACCGGTTATGAATTTCAAAGGGCCCATTGTCCTGATACCTATAACTTATATTATAAGCAAAACTCAAGAGATTGACTGGATAATAAAAGGAAACAAATTAGAATATTTCCGGGGACCAAAAGCGACAACACAATAGGTCTGCAGGTGCAAAATGGTTTAACTGGTTTCCTGTACTAGTCTTTGTCTTTTTGAGCCGGGCGCAAGTTGAGCGACTGATGAGAATTCTGGCCATTGGCATTACTACCCAAAAGGGCAATTCCGTATGAGAGAAGGCAAAAACACCACATCTCAAAGTTGAGCAATCTTCCCTAAATCAAACTGTTATCGATAGAGGAAAACTTGAATTTTAGGAAACTGAAAACCATTTGTGTATAGCTCTATTGGTTTTGCAAATATTTCTGCTTGAATTGAACAGAAATTTATGACCTTTTATTCATAAATCAGCTTCATTTCATGAAAATGAAGTGAATCTTTTAATTCAATGATTTTTTCTGCTCTTTTTCTCATATTTTCCATACAATGTAGCAACAATCACAAATTGTAAAGCATGGGCAGTAACTTCATTGCATTTTTTTTTTGAGAAATTTTTGAAATCTATGCATATTTGATCGTAATTCCGTTACGATAAAACGTAATAAGTTTTTCTCAATATCTTATTACTTGTTCTTTAGTCATGTCATTGTGAATTCTCTTCCTTCACCACAGTCCTAAGAACTTCCAACATAATTTTCTGAAATAATGTCACTACTTTTTCCAAAATTGGCGTAACAGTTTTAGTAATTCCGTTACGTAACGGAATTACACGCACATGGTTTGTAAGTTATTGAATGATATTGCTGAAAATAAAAAAATTTCTTGTTCTCAATGTAGAAATACCCTTTAAATAGCATGAACTGTAGCCATGTAGACAATACGTCATTATACAAGTACTGTACAATGTTACTTTATGTGACTCATTGTACCCACATGCTTCATATTGCATCAATGGTGATTTAACTAAATTGATACACGATAGATAATTTCTCTAATCTCTCCATGAACATAATAGAGATGATAATGTTCTATCATTAAATTAGTTTCCAGCAAGAACCACTTGACTGAAATTATGAAGATGCAGCAGATTCATGTTTGTACTTTAGAAAGGGAAAAACAAAAACAATACAATTTTTTTTTAAATATCCAGTGATTAGTATGACACTGGTGCTACATTTATTTTCTCACATTAATTTACATTCATGTATTTTAAGATATAAATCATACCTTCAACTTTCAAGGAGATTTAATATTAATAATTTTGTAATTGTATGTAGATTTAAATATCATTGATCAGTTAAAGGCTCATAACTCATCATTAATTATGTAAATTTGTATTAAACTGAAACATATAAAATTAAACATAAATACAGAATAGGCTTCAAGATATTCAAAACTAAACATAATAAGGCTAAGATACACATGTTTTATTCATTATCATAAAGTCAGAATACATTGAGTGTTCAGTGTGCTTCTGTATGCAGATCAAAGAAGAATGATGTACAAAGTATTTGCATTTTCAAATGGGAATTCCTAAAGGTGTCTTTCATTTTTGGCAGTTCCATATTTATATTTTATATGCCAACTTTTTGTTTGAGGATCATACACGTTTATATCCGATATACATCTATACACGTATTTCATGGAATGGATGAAAACGCATTCCAAATTGATATGAGAGTAAATTAAGATCAATTTAGGATGAATTTTTTAAAGAATAATTTTAGAATATAACAAGAGTTTATATAAAAAATCTTGATTTTCTTGTAATTCTGTTACGCACACACATAACTTCAGGATTTGTTCTGGTCCTTATGTAAGAGCTTGTGATGAACAATGCATACACATTCTTTACAGTGACATTCGTTTGTCTTAAGGTAATTTCAGAGGTTAAAATAGATCATTTCTGGAAAAAAAGATGTACCAAATTCAAGTTTGTAACTTAAATGATAAGTTTTTATTACCAATGAAGAATTTTTTGTGGTAGCTTTTGCAGAAAATCATTACATAGTTAGTGTTGAATGAAAGACCCCTTTCCGTTATGATTGTATTTTGGTCTCTGGACGCTACAGTGTTATAGATTTGTAACAATCTTGGGTTCTGTTGTACCTCTAGTACCCCTGCCAGTTATTAAAGTTTTAAAAACTGTGAAAGTGAAAGGAATTTTAAATATGATTAAGAAAACAGAGCTAAAAATCACTTATTTGTCATTCTGTAACAGTGGAATTACCCATTCACAATGCATTTCCATTCACACAGATTTCCAATATTCAGGAAGTTTATGAGGCTTTATAGCATTGAAAGTTGAATGATTTGACCCGTTTGTGATTT
Source organism: Echinarachnius parma (assembly GCA_037951105.1). Taxonomy (NCBI): domain Eukaryota; kingdom Metazoa; phylum Echinodermata; class Echinoidea; order Clypeasteroida; family Echinarachniidae; genus Echinarachnius; species Echinarachnius parma. The sequence continues at coordinate 12,882 of JBAMJV010010950.1, read as the reverse complement.
GTATATTTTGTTTAAATGTTGCTTGATATTGATTATGTGCAGTTATTTAGCATGTCACATAATGTAGTACATTTTTTTCACAATTTAACCATTTTTCTTGAAGTAAAGGATAAATTCTAAAATGTTGCTTTTTTTTTCTTCAAATATGGTTATTATTGAAAAAAGAACGAATAGATCGGTTGTCTCACGATGTATACAAACTAGTGTATTGCGACGTTTCGGCTGCGAACTGCTAGCCTTCATCTGGCAATGTGGACTGAGCGCTGCGCTGCGAGCGTGTTATATACCGCCTGCGCGGTTTCTGTGCAGTATCGTTCGGTGCGGACACCGCGCTGCCATTGGCCGGTGCCGCTGGCCAATCACCGCCCGTAGCGGCAGGGGGAAATGGTTATTATTGTCAAATTATTAATTTTTGAAAAGTATTGAAGCTAAAATGTGAATTCTTTGTTGTTCATGTACCGATTTGTGGATTTGTGATTTCACTGCTTAAGTTGTGTAATTCCGTTACACACATAAGTGGACATAGTTCCTAGGATTTTTCTTTCATTAAATTGATGCAATCCTTTTTAATTTCTTGCCTACTAATATGAAGCTGAAAATAAACCAAAATAAAGCTGGATTTTAGCAATATTTTTTTCAAATTTCACTCTTATTTGTATTTTGGCCATATTTTCATTTATTTTACACATAACAAGTTAAAAAATTGCTTTACAGATATGTCAAATTATGGTTTATATTCAAGTGCTAGATAGCCTTGATGTTTGCATTAGCATGTAAGAAAAGTTGAGTGCAAAATAATTGAGTTTTCCTTGTAACTTTCAGAGATGTAATTCCGTTACAAATTTGTGTAATTCCGTTACAGTGGTCTTTTTTCAAAAAAGTGAATTTGTGAACTTATCATTGTGTTGTTTATGCACGTACATTATCAAGATAGAAAAAATACATAAAATCAGTTTCAAAGTGTCTTATATTTCAGAGAAACTCAACGCAAACATGTAGCAAAAAAAAAACTCCATTCTCCGGTAATTCCGTTACGGTCACACATATTGGTCTAGTGTGCAACAACACATGGAAGATATCAAACCATTTCCCTATCATGTTGTAGCCTGGTTACCCGTGCAACTTATATAAGTATCAAAATTTACTTAAGTCATGAGAATATTGCGCAGGGAATGAAATAATGAGCAAAAAACGTCTCTGAATGTAATTCCGTTATGGTGGAATTGCCCAAAAACTTGCAGCCAAGCAAGTAAATATATGATTCATTTGCCCAACTGGGCAAGCAATAACAATTTTTTTCGAAGAGCCCTGCACATACCCACTAGTTTCGGCATGAATGGTCACTAATCATTAGTCGACTAGCACACCCGCGAAAATCTGTGGGTTTTGGGGCAAGAAAAAATATGATCAAAATTACAGCGGTACGATGACCACCAAATTCTTAAAAAACGGCACTGCACCCATGCATGGTCATTCATCATGAACAAACTGGCGTTAATTAAAAATACAGCCAAAAACTGTATCCCTCCTCAGGTATTATCCATTACCCCCCCCCCCCCCCCCACCCCCACAGGTTTTTTAGTTGATAAAGACGATCACGATCATGTACAGCGGTACGACAACCACCAAATTCTGAAAGACGGTACTGCCCCTTTGATCATAAAAATTATAGGTCAAAGCAAATTAGCTAGTTGGTGTTAATTTGAAATGCAGCCTACAAAATTGTATTCCTCTTTTCAGGTCCAAATCCATCCAATAGCTTCTCACCCTTCTGCCCATGGACTTCCTGGTATACATGTATAGCCCCTACCCTATATATAAAGAGTTTCGCGCCACTGGAGGTGCGCACAATTATTGTGTTTCGTTTTTTTTTTCAAACCATAAAAACAACATATGAACATAATTCAATGTAAATAAATAGCATGAATTCGGAAGAATGGCCGTTTTTAAATTTAGGGCTGGACTTCCATGAATGTGCGCTATACTCATTAACGAAGTATGTCAACTTCGGTGTCAATCACTCAGTTAAAATGTTGTATATTATGCGCTGTCCTCTCATCAATTTATTAATAAAATGCACCTGGGATAAGATCATTTTGATGGAGTATTGAACTTCTCCCTGCTACTGCCCCCCCCCCCCCTCCTTCGTGCACACCCTTGAGATACACCGATCCATGCATTTGAGATAATCATAAAAAAGTTTAGTGGTTTCATATCCAAATTCAGTTATCCCATATTATATTCCACATACTAAGAATCTTGCTCTACGATTGGTCAAAAGTTAATCACGTGATGAAACATAGTTTCGCCCATCATTGATGGGAGAAGAAAACTTTGTTACACTGTGTAGATATCTTGGGTGAAAGTGCGTTGCACTCACTAGATAATTGGTAACGTACTATCTACACCCCGCGGTTGCATTGAATTGACTGTGGAGACCTACCGTACGCTACCGGGTACGGTAGGTCTGCTGCATTTAGTACGGGATTTGAATAGCCACACACTGCACCGTCGATTCAAAGCAACCGCGGATGTGTGGCGCGAATTACAAATGTAATGGGTATACTTACATGCACTGTACATTGTATGTATCGTACACCGTTTGCCATGACTCTATTTGACGTTTAGTCTTTAGAACGTTGACTTTTTAACTGTTTCTGTGTTTCATCATCATTAATTACAATTTTCTTGGAGTCTGACTTGGAGTTGGAGTTCACTTTCATTTTTGAATAGACTCAAGTGCTAGCCTATGGAATTTTCATGGTCCCAAGGCCATAGGGTTAATTGGAATAGCATTGTTGGTAAGTAGATCAAAGTCTAGTACCGGTAACTGTTAGAACTAGGCCTAACATTAAAAACAGTTAGATTGTCTTTCTCGTAGACCCTACCAGTGAAATGTTTCCAATGTGGAATATAAAGCAAATAATCACCTTTTGGTTTCAGGCGATGGCAAACCATCACTTCCTCGGCGATCTGAATGTATACGCTATGTTTCCTCAGCTTCGCTTCGGAAAGACAGCTACATCCAGATCGCCTTGGAAGTGATAATTTGTCCCATCACCTTCACCAACGGTAATTGTTTGCTTACTATATGTTTTTTTTCTTCATATTGTCAATATAGCAAAACCCGGGAGTATCCCCTTTGAAACTATGATAGCTAGCTATCTCATGCATTAAATAAAAGAACACACCTAATATTATTTTGTGCTATCATGATGCATTTTTCTTTTTGTAAGAGCAATTATTCCCCCTCCAATTGTCACAACTTGGCGCAATTTCCCTTTTTTTTCTTGACCGACACTGTTTTTCTCATTGTGTTATATTCTAGTTGGCATAGGTAATAGGACGTATTTCATAGAGTGAGAGATAAAAATGTTACTGTGTGATCAGTGAGCGGGCAGCGACTGTTATGCAAACAGCGCGACTGGAGGGCATTGTTCAATAGAACATACTCAGAGCCGTGTAGATGCCGTGTACATACATGGTATACTTTGTTCTGCATAGAAGGACTAATACTGTGTGGTATACATAGCCATGTGCATCTGGTATTGCTAATTCCATACTGATCGTAAAGTACCCTTTAAATACCTTAAAATAACAAGTAATTTGCACAATACTAAATCTAACACTTGTTATTACAGTTTTCTGTCTGTGTTAAAACTTGATTTTGACACCTGGCTTAACAAAATACATCAGTAAATCACTTGTTGAGTAAATTGGCAAAGAATTAACTAGAATAATTGCTCATTTTCTTGGCGGTACAATGCCAAGCGACAATGGGCATTGTGCAGCCTCCCTTGTTGACGATCTGGACGACGACCACGGGGCGTGGGCGACTTGAAAATGCTTCTACGTCCTCTACAAAACATACCCTTCAAACCCGATGGTCGGGGAGTCGCTTACCGTAGTAATATAATGGAGCCAAGGAGATGCAAACACAATGCTGCAATAGCGATCATTACCATACCATCCGCGTAATATAAATATTGATATTTATCAAAACCTGGGTACTTTCGTAACGTGTAAAATTCACCAGCCAAAAAATAATAATAATACCTTGCATTTATATAGCACTTAATAAAAGGTTTCTAAATTAGTGCTGTAGCATTATTATAACCCTTTGTCATCAGGTACAGTTCAAACCCACGCAATTTTCTTGTGCACCATCTCAACTCCCTGGAGGGCATACTAGCCTGAGCTGCTCAGGGCGCTACAGGCCAATTAACAGCCAAACAAGTACCCATTTAAACTCCTTGGTATAAAGCAGCAGTGTGGATTAAATGAATTTGATGGAATATCAAGAAATAACCACTTGAAATATACTCACGTTGCTTCATAGGTCGCATGCAATGGTGATGAATCAGCACTGCATCTGTGCGGCAACAGTGGCTGGGGCATCCAGAATTGCGATCATACGGAGGATGCAGGAGTCAAATGCACATCTTCATCTGGTGAGTTTGAATTAAGATTTCTTACTTTTTTTTTGTACAAGTAATTGTCAATCAAATATATAAATATATTGAGTAAATTCAAAGATAAACTGACCATAAATATACAGGGATAATAATATGAGCCAAAAAAAATTGGGCTTGTCGAGAATATTACCCTAAACCTCAGGATTGCTAAACTGGTGCTTTAAAAATTGAGCCACGGTTGACAGGAAGCTCACCTGGTCAAAACACATATCCAACATCACGACAAGAGCTGGACAGAAGCTGGGAGCACTTAAAGAGACCAAGCTAGACATTTCAGGGAGAGCAACGATCTACAAGGCTCAGGTATGCAGTGTAATGGAGTACGCCTCGCTGAGTTAGCTGAACGCTTCGGTTACTACACTCAGACTACTGGATCAGATCCAGAGCAAGGCTCTGTGCATCCTCGGTGTGGACAAGGAGCAAGCACGCCTGAACCTGAACATTCCTCCTCTCCAACATAGAAGACAGGTAGCTGCCACAACTGTTCTCTACAAGATGCACACCAGCCAATGTCCCTCTGACCTGAAGGCGATGCTTCCTCCACCTTACGCCATTAGAAGAGCAACTCACACCAGTATGTCAATGCCGAGCCCCAAGTCAAGAACACACTCAACTGGCAGGAGCTTCTTACATGTTGCAGTCAATGTGTGGAACTGTCTGCCAGAAAATATAGTTGGTGTGATCAATGATAATGGAGTTCAATCATTCAAGAAACGTGTTCATTAGCACCTTTTGACAAGGACATCAAGCGAGGACATTCTGAAATCTTAAGCTGCTGTGAACCATTGATTGGCCTATGAGGATGTCTTTTATAGCGCTTTTTGCCTATGTTTGAGTTTGATTTATATCTCGCCGTATGGGCTTTTTTTTAAAGCCCTATTAATGGTGGCCCTTTACAGAAAACCTTTTCAATGCTCAATGGTCAGAAGCTACTGTATATAAACCTACAAACCCAGTCAAAAATGTTGCGCTTTTATAGTAGTATTTTGCTTTAGCCTAGGTTTCATATTCATGAACATCATTTTCAGTAAATGTACTTTTACTTTATTCTTTATTCCTTGGGTGGGGGTCTACTCTTGCAATTGTGAGTAGCAAACTGTATGTGACAACTATTCAGAGACATTTGCTCTGAAATATGTATGTTAGATTTCAACATGAAGCTTTTCCCCCTTATGTGTACTTTTTCCCAGCATCCAGGTGGCAGGGATAGCTATGAGGGAAAGGTGGAGGTGCTTTATGATAACACATGTGGAGGGATCCCAAACTGTTTTGCTGCTTATACCTCTAGCAATTATAAGTTGGAAACTGTAAGTGACAACTAGTCAGAGCCAATTGTTCCACAATGTTTGTGTTATTGTAATTTCATTTGCCATGATCCTCACTTTCCTTATTCATGTTTGTATATTGTTATTTTGTCCAGAATCCATACGACTAGCCGGAGGCGCAGATAGCTACGAGGGAAGGGTGGAGGTGCTTTACGATAACACCTGGGGCACTGTTTGTGATGACTCCTGGGATATTAACGATGCCACGGTGGTCTGTCGGGAGCTTGGATTTGCCTCTGCTTTGGACGCATATACAAGTGCCTATTTTGGCGAAGGTTCTGACCCAATATGGCTGGATGATGTTGAATGCTCCGGTTCAGAATCGTATCTTTCGAGCTGCAGTAACGCCGGATGGGGCGTCCATAACTGTGGCCATTCTGAAGATGCGGGAGTGAGGTGTTCAGATTCTTCTAGTAGTGGTGAGTACCATCTCCCTGTCTCTCTCCTACTGCTTTAAATTAATATTGCAGTATTTGGGTTATTTAACGAAATGGTAAAATAGACTTTCCCTCAAACTTGATTGGTAGATGTCCTATATTGGCCTCCATGATATTCTGGGGTCAAAGGTCAAATGAGGTGAAATGTGAAAGTTTACCTGCAAGACTCTATAATGGTTGATAATTTTCAACCCTGCATCCGTTTGTAACCAAACTTGTTGGCATGAATGCGCACATTACGGCTATCGCCTTGTTTGTTACCAAATGCTGGTGATTTTGGACTGATAACTATTGGGTGCAATTTCTCTCTTATCTTTAATGAACATACAATATATAGAGGTGAATGCTATCATTACAGTTAAAACGTTAATTTCTGCATGAATCGGCAATAGACCTATTTTTTTTTATGTGACCGATTAAAAAAAATGGTAAGCTAAACAATATTTTAGAACAGTATTGTCAAAAAGTGGTAATGGCTAATTAGATAGTTACGATTAACCTTTGATCAACAGAACTACCTCAGAATTTGATTTCTTACTTTTTTTTTGTACAAGTAATTGTCAATCAAATATATAAATATATTGAGTAAATTCAAAGATAAACTGACCATAAATATACAGGGATAATAATATGAGCCAAAAAAAATTGGGCTTGTCGAGAATATTACCCTAAACCTCAGGATTGCTAAACTGGTGCTTTAAAAATTGAGCCACGGTTGACAGGAAGCTCACCTGGTCAAAACACATATCCAACATCACGACAAGAGCTGGACAGAAGCTAGGAGCACTTAAAGAGACCAAGCTAGACATTTCAGGGAGAGCAACGATCTACAAGGCTCAGGTATGCAGTGTAATGGAGTACGCCTCGCTGAGTTAGCTGAACGCTTCGGTTACTACACTCAGACTACTGGATCAGATCCAGAGCAAGGCTCTGTGCATCCTCGGTGTGGACAAGGAGCAAGCACGCCTGAACCTGAACATTCCTCCTCTCCAACATAGAAGACAGGTAGCTGCCACAACTGTTCTCTACAAGATGCACACCAGCCAATGTCCCTCTGACCTGAAGGCGATGCTTCCTCCACCTTACGCCATTAGAAGAGCAACTCACACCAGTATGTCAATGCCGAGCCCCAAGTCAAGAACACACTCAACTGGCAGGAGCTTCTTACATGTTGCAGTCAATGTGTGGAACTGTCTGCCAGAAAATATAGTTGGTGTGATCAATGATAATGGAGTTCAATCATTCAAGAAACGTGTTCATTAGCACCTTTTGACAAGGACATCAAGCGAGGACATTCTGAAATCTTAAGCTGCTGTGAACCATTGATTGGCCTATGAGGATGTCTTTTATAGCGCTTTTTGCCTATGTTTGAGTTTGATTTATATCTCGCCGTATGGGCTTTTTTTTAAAGCCCTATTAATGGTGGCCCTTTACAGAAAACCTTTTCAATGCTCAATGGTCAGAAGCTACTGTATATAAACCTACAAACCCAGTCAAAAATGTTGCGCTTTTATAGTAGTATTTTGCTTTAGCCTAGGTTTCATATTCATGAACATCATTTTCAGTAAATGTACTTTTACTTTATTCTTTATTCCTTGGGTGGGGGTCTACTCTTGCAATTGTGAGTAGCAAACTGTATGTGACAACTATTCAGAGACATTTGCTCTGAAATATGTATGTTAGATTTCAACATGAAGCTTTTCCCCCTTATGTGTACTTTTTCCCAGCATCCAGGTGGCAGGGATAGCTATGAGGGAAAGGTGGAGGTGCTTTATGATAACACATGTGGAGGGGTCCCAAACTGTTTTGCTGCTTATACCTCTAGCAATTATAAGTTGGAAACTGTAAGTGACAACTAGTCAGAGCCAATTGTTCCACAATGTTTGTGTTATTGTAATTTCATTTGCCATGATCCTCACTTTCCTTATTCATCCTTGATAAGATTCATCTGATTGTGAAATGTTTAATTAGGAAAATGTTATTTTCACACAATCAACTTACTTTTTTAAGCTTGACGTTTCGAACATCTTCGTTGTTCTTCATCAGAATGTCTGAGTCTGACCGCTAGATGGCGCGGTCAGACACTGGTCCCACACGTGACTCAGCATGTAGCCCCCCTCGTCTCTGTTCATGTTCTTAGTCTTTCTTATCCACACCGCTTCCTTTACCCATCTGGTAAAGCGGGTAGATTCTCTTTCCAAGACTTTGCTATTGTCCCAATCGATGCTGTGATTATATTGCGCGACATGATCCGTGATTGCTGATTTGTTTGTTTCAGTCAAAGATGCTTTCCTTTGTGATCTTGTGAATCTTTTCTCTTTCACTGTTGTTACATCTTGTTTGTGTTCTTTAAGTCTTACACCAAATTTCCTACCCGTCTCTCCTACGTATGCCCTATCACAATTAGCACAAGGGATCTTGTACACACAATCAGTTGTTTCATGTATGTCCTGCTTGTCCTTGGGGTGTACTAGTAACTGTCTGAGGGTCTTGTGGGGTCTCGATGCTGTGGCCACTCCTGCCTGACGCATATATCTTTCAATGGGTTCCGTGACCCCTTTCACATATGGTAGAACCGCGAATGGTTTTGAGACTGTCTGTGTAGCGCTTGAAGTCTTCTTTGCCTTGGATTGTGTTGTCTTTGGTTTTCCCATTGCATCTTTAACCCGTTTGAAAGACCAATCTGGATACCCGCAGGTTCGCAGAGCTGAGTGAATATGATCTTCCTCTCCAGTCTTGTCTTCCTCTGCATTGATGACGTGATTTTTTCTGTCCATTAATGTTCTAACTACTGATAACTTGTGGTTCAAAGCATGGTGTGAGTTGAAGTTCAAGTACTGGTCCGTATGGGTCTTTTTCCTATACACTGTGGTTTTGGGAGTTCCATCCGGTCTTCTACAAAAGAGGACATCGAGCATAGGCAGTTTACCATTGACTTCTTCTTCGTAGGTGAATTTGATGTTCCCTGTCTGGTCTATTGTGTTGAGATGGTCTGTGAGCTGTTGTACTGTTCCTTCTTTGACGACTTCAAACACATCATCCACATACCTTTTCCAGAGTCTGGGTCTGATGTCATCGGGAGCAGATTGTATTGCTTCTTGTTCTAACCACTCCATATACAGGTTAGCAACAATAGGTGACACGGGACTCCCCATGGCTGCGCCGAACTTCTGGCTGTATATCGTACCTCTGAATGAAAAGTATGTTGTGTTAAGGACAAATTCTAGGAGCACCATGATGTCGTCCACTGTCAAATTTGTCCTCTTGTGCAAAGTCTTGTCTGCTTCCAGTCTCCCTCTGATGATGTTTAGGGCTTCCGGTATCGGCGTGTTGGTAAACAGGGACACCACGTCATGAGACACCATCACTTCACCTTCCTCCAGCTTGAAATCTGTCAATTCCTTGCACATGTGCTTAGAATTCTCAACATGGTGTTCAGCAGGAGTGGCCACAGCATCGAGACCCCACAAGACCCTCAGACAGTTACTAGTACACCCCAAGGACAAGCAGGACATACATGAAACAACTGATTGTGTGTACAAGATCCCTTGTGCTAATTGTGATAGGGCATACGTAGGAGAGACGGGTAGGAAATTTGGTGTAAGACTTAAAGAACACAAACAAGATGTAACAACAGTGAAAGAGAAAAGATTCACAAGATCACAAAGGAAAGCATCTTTGACTGAAACAAACAAATCAGCAATCACGGATCATGTCGCGCAATATAATCACAGCATCGATTGGGACAATAGCAAAGTCTTGGAAAGAGAATCTACCCGCTTTACCAGATGGGTAAAGGAAGCGGTGTGGATAAGAAAGACTAAGAACATGAACAGAGACGAGGGGGGCTACATGCTGAGTCACGTGTGGGACCAGTGTCTGACCGCGCCATCTAGCGGTCAGACTCAGACATTCTGATGAAGAACAACGAAGATGTTCGAAACGTCAAGCTTAAAAAAGTAAGTTGATTGTGTGAAAATAACATTTTCCTAAATAATTCCTTATTCATGTTTGTATATTGTTATTTTGTCCAGAATCCATACGACTAGCCGGAGGCGCAGATAGCTACGAGGGAAGGGTGGAGGTGCTTTACGATAACACCTGGGGCACTGTTTGTGATGACTCCTGGGATATTAACGATGCCACGGTGGTCTGTCGGGAGCTTGGATTTGCCTCTGCTTTGGACGCATATACAAGTGCCTATTTTGGCGAAGGTTCTGACCCAATATGGCTGGATGATGTTGAATGCTCCGGTTCAGAATCGTATCTTTCGAGCTGCAGTAACGCCGGATGGGGCGTCCATAACTGTGGCCATTCTGAAGATGCGGGAGTGAGGTGTTCAGATTCTTCTAGTAGTGGTGAGTACCATCTCCCTGTCTCTCTCCTACTGCTTTAAATTAATATTGCAGTATTTGGGTTATTTAACGAAATGGTAAAATAGACTTTCCCTCAAACTTGATTGGTAGATGTCCTATATTGGCCTCCATGATATTCTGGGGTCAAAGGTCAAATGAGGTGAAATGTGAAAGTTTACCTGCAAGACTCTATAATGGTTGATAATTTTCAACCCTGCATCCGTTTGTAACCAAACTTGTTGGCATGAATGCGCACATTACGGCTATCGCCTTGTTTGTTACCAAATGCTGGTGATTTTGGACTGATAACTATTGGGTGCAATTTCTCTCTTATCTTTAATGAACATACAATATATAGAGGTGAATGCTATCATTACAGTTAAAACGTTAATTTCTGCATGAATCGGCAATAGACCTATTTTTTTTTATGTGACCGATTAAAAAAAATGGTAAGCTAAACAATATTTTAGAACAGTATTGTCAAAAAGTGGTAATGGCTAATTAGATAGTTACGATTAACCTTTGATCAACAGAACTACCTCAGAATTTGATTTCTTACTTTTTTTTGTACAAGTAATTGTCAATCAAATATATAAATATATTGAGTAAATTCAAAGATAAACTGACCATAAATATACAGGGATAATAATATGAGCCAAAAAAAATTGGCCTTGTCGAGAATATTACCCTAAACCTCAGGATTGCTAAACTGGTGCTTTAAAAATTGAGCCACGGTTGACAGGAAGCTCACCTGGTCAAAACACATATCCAACATCACGACAAGAGCTGGACAGAAGCTAGGAGCACTTAAAGAGACCAAGCTAGACATTTCAGGGAGAGCAACGATCTACAAGGCTCAGGTATGCAGTGTAATGGAGTACGCCTCGCTGAGTTAGCTGAACGCTTCGGTTACTACACTCAGACTACTGGATCAGATCCAGAGCAAGGCTCTGTGCATCCTCGGTGTGGACAAGGAGCAAGCACGCCTGAACCTGAACATTCCTCCTCTCCAACATAGAAGACAGGTAGCTGCCACAACTGTTCTCTACAAGATGCACACCAGCCAATGTCCCTCTGACCTGAAGGCGATGCTTCCTCCACCTTACGCCATTAGAAGAGCAACTCACACCAGTATGTCAATGCCGAGCCCCAAGTCAAGAACACACTCAACTGGCAGGAGCTTCTTACATGTTGCAGTCAATGTGTGGAACTGTCTGCCAGAAAATATAGTTGGTGTGATCAATGATAATGGAGTTCAATCATTCAAGAAACGTGTTCATTAGCACCTTTTGACAAGGACATCAAGCGAGGACATTCTGAAATCTTAAGCTGCTGTGAACCATTGATTGGCCTATGAGGATGTCTTTTATAGCGCTTTTTGCCTATGTTTGAGTTTGATTTATATCTCGCCGTATGGGCTTTTTTTTAAAGCCCTATTAATGGTGGCCCTTTACAGAAAACCTTTTCAATGCTCAATGGTCAGAAGCTACTGTATATAAACCTACAAACCCAGTCAAAAATGTTGCGCTTTTATAGTAGTATTTTGCTTTAGCCTAGGTTTCATATTCATGAACATCATTTTCAGTAAATGTACTTTTACTTTATTCTTTATTCCTTGGGTGGGGGTCTACTCTTGCAATTGTGAGTAGCAAACTGTATGTGACAACTATTCAGAGACATTTGCTCTGAAATATGTATGTTAGATTTCAACATGAAGCTTTTCCCCCTTATGTGTACTTTTTCCCAGCATCCAGGTGGCAGGGATAGCTATGAGGGAAAGGTGGAGGTGCTTTATGATAACACATGTGGAGGGGTCCCAAACTGTTTTGCTGCTTATACCTCTAGCAATTATAAGTTGGAAACTGTAAGTGACAACTAGTCAGAGCCAATTGTTCCACAATGTTTGTGTTATTGTAATTTCATTTGCCATGATCCTCACTTTCCTTATTCATGTTTGTATATTGTTATTTTGTCCAGAATCCATACGACTAGCCGGAGGCGCAGATAGCTACGAGGGAAGGGTGGAGGTGCTTTACGATAACACCTGGGGCACTGTTTGTGATGACTCCTGGGATATTAACGATGCCACGGTGGTCTGTCGGGAGCTTGGATTTGCCTCAGCTTTGGACGCATATACAAGTGCCTATTTTGGCGAAGGTTCTGACCCAATATGGCTGGATGATGTTGAATGCTCCGGTTCAGAATCGTATCTTTCGAGCTGCAGTAACGCCGGATGGGGCGTCCATAACTGTGGCCATTCTGAAGATGCGGGAGTGAGGTGTTCAGATTC
>JBAMJV010010949.1:55000-85904 GCA_037951105.1 Echinarachnius parma | reverse complement strand
CTCACAAAAAAAAATTGTGTTTGTGCAGCGCCCTCTCTACCAAAACTGAACTACCCCTTCAACGTTCCTTTCTTTTTTCTTTTTTTTTAATGATGTACGAACATTTGTCTGTCATAACAAATGCTTTAGTGTAATATCTACTTTTTTATACTCATATTGAACGATAAATGAATGATGATGAAATCAATGAATAATTTCTCTATTTATATTCTTTATGGAATGTAATGATATTTGTACAATGTTCCCTGAATATGTGTTTAATATACCTCTGTCATGGTCTATCTACGTTTGGTTATAAAATATTTAATAAATAATTAGTCATAAGTAAGCGAAGATTATATCGATTTCTAAAAAGCCTGTTATTATTCAAAAAGAGCCATTAAAACAAAAGAGGGCGCGCTCTAAAAAAAGCATTGGTTTCAACAATTTTTCATACAAAATTATACATGTAACGTTTTGTTGAAATAATGATTAAATAGAGAGATCATCAACAACTATAAAGAAACCTCTTTTGACAATTTAAAAAAAAGTGTAAGCATTTTTTAAAATTAAAACAAAATCATCGAATAAATCTGGGGCCCAGATTTATTCCGATCGGATATATTTATTGATATTTTAGCCGTTTCTGACCGATTTTGATTAAATAAGTATATTCTGCCATTAAAATTGTATGCTCTTCAGATTTTACACTCAGTTTTCACTATCTCACCAAAAAAAAATGTTTTTCGTGCAGCGCCCTCTATACAAAAACTGAACTACCCCTTTAATACACATCTCTCCTTCGGCTTCTGTGAAATATGAGGATACAGTTACTTGATTGCCCTCCGTTTGCAAGCAAACTATGTACTCTGCGACGGTGCAGTTCTCCAACTTGAGAAATTCAAGAAGAAGACAATTTGAATTATGAATAAATTAATATTATTTTCTTTTTACTTTGCAGAATTCAAACAAGTGTGTCACTGCGGAGGGGTTGCTCGATGTGAACACATGCATCTGTAAAATGCCCCAATGGCTAAACTATCAACCAATCAATTATTAATGAATGTATGAATGCAAAGATAATTCAATAAAACAATAAATAGAAGGCCTAATTACAGCTTCTTTTCGCTTTTCTTTGCAGAGTGTAAACAAGTCTGCCACTGCGGAGGGGTGCTCGATGTGAACACATGCAGCTGCAGGTGCCCCAATGGGCTACTTCGGCCCGGACTGCGCAAGGTAATGTTTGGTCCATCAATAATCACTGTCTCATGTATGTATATCTTGTTTTTCTGTATTTTAAATTTTAAATTTTAAATTTTAAATTTTGCATAGGGGCCTGATGGGTCGATTCTAGAGGGGTTTTTTTTAATGTATAATCAGACCCAAGCAAGATATTTTCTTTTCAAGTAATGTAAACATATGTCTTTTCCATCCCAGACGGCAGACGCCGTTATCAACAGCCAGTGGCCTGGCCTTGCCAGGAATTCTGCCAGGGCGGGGGGAGGGGGGAGGGGTGGAGGGGTGGAGGGGGGGGGGGACAGGGGCTACGACCAACCTGCGAGCGCGTAAGCACGAGATGCTTTATGTGGGGTCCAGGGGGCGTCGCCCCGTAAGCTTTGGGATTTTAGCTACTCATATAGCCCCAAATTATACCGACTAAAAACTACCGTCTAACAAGCTACAAGCAAAGCAATAAACAAAACAAAACAAATGCCGGACCTAGAGGTGAGGTGGGCGGGGGGTGGGGGGGGGGGGGGGGGGGTTAGGGGTGTCTTGTCCCTCCCTAAATACACAACTGTCAACATACCGTCAAAGAAGTCATGTTAATAGTGTTCAATCTCCTTTCCCCATATCCGCCCGCCATGCAACATCCGGGGGACTGTTTCTCAGAGCGGATATGCCTTGGCAACGGATTGTTGATGGGGCACGCGAGTACATACCAGGAACCAATGCGAATTGAATTAGACCCCAGTTGACTAATTAATTTACCCTGCGGCCATACTTAGAACATAAGTCCTCCATCCATCGGCTTAAAACGTTTTGTTCAGACCATTGAACATTATACTAATTAATGCTACATAACTAGGATGATATTCATTAACGTCTGAGGTTAAGAATGCTATTCTTAGCACTGTAATCTCTTGGACGTGCAGTTACATTTTTATATTTTTGGCAAGATAATTGAACGTGAGAATAATGGCTGTTTTGAAATGTAGCTTTTACCATGCATGTTTGAAACAATCTATTGTTAATGAAGCATGACAAATTAATTTGGTTGTATTGTTATTTGTCATTTATCATTACTACTATCATCATCATCATCTTCATTATCGTCTTTATCATCATCATCATCAGCAGCATCAACATCATCAACATCATCATCATCAGCACCATCATCATCATTATCGTCATTATCGTCATCATCGACATTATCATCATCATCATCATCAGCATCATCATCATCATCATCATCATCATCATCATCATCATCATCATCGTCATCGTCATCGTCATCAACATCGTCATCGTCATCATCATCATCATCGTCGTCATCATCGTCACCATCGTCATCGTCGTCATTATGCTCATCGTTATCAGCAGCAGCAGCACCATTATCTTTACCATCATCCCCATGCACAACATACTACATGCATATTACTGTTCCAGTAATAGCAATATGTTACACCTAGCTTACAATCTTGATTTTAAAATTGTTTGCATCAAAATTATTATCGCTTTAACTTTGTTTGTATCTATCTGTTCACAGAATACTGCGAAGACAGGCATCCCCTTTGTGGCAAGTCCCCCGGATGGCCCGGCCGCTGGACCTGCTCGCTACACCCCCAAATACCAAAGAACTGCCCGAGCATGTGTGGAGTCTGCAGTAAGTTTGTCTCTTTAAACCCATTGCTCACCTTAGTTCAATTAGTTGATACATGGACCATTGACTAATGTTGAAATTACGTCAAATTAATTGATTTAACCCACTCTGGTTTAATTACTCTCTTTAGCTAAGTCGGATCGATGTGGGGTGTTGACAATGAGTTTACGTATTAATACAACTAATATCGCCGATCTAAACCACATCAAGAAACAAAGAATTGACTAGACTTTTCCCGGAAATGTTCATTGACAATTAACTCTATTACCTCCCGAGTATGTATACGGTAACTTTAATTAGGATGCTTCCCTAAACCACGTGCGTCCCAATATTTGATGCTTACTTCATCCAATCCGTACATAGTCGCACGGGCACATTTCTTGCCAGGGAGCTGGGGTATTTTGCCAGAATATCTGTTATCCCTTATTGCAACTGACAATCACATGATATACTGTATTACTGTACATGATTTTGCCCGTGACTAACTGGATTTGGCCCGAATATGACATGAGTTTCGCCAAAAATAATATGATTTTGCCCGAAATGACGTGTGGTCATGGATTTTGTAGGTGACATTTTAGGTGACATTTGCCAGGATGTCTCCTTTTTCAAAACTCATGGGGGCTGCAGACCCCTACCCCCCCCCCCCCCCCCCCCCCCACTCGTACGCATATGAATCTATGCAATCTGCTTCAGTCTGCTCCAATCTGTTTGCCCTATATCTGGACAGACATGTAGACCGAATGAAATGATGGACAATCAGCACCCGGCGTTTGCTTTGTGTGTTTGTTTTATTTATTTGGTTGGTTGTTTAATAGTACTTCCGTCAACAATACACAGAAATGGGGAAAGATCATATTATACAATGAAAATGCCAACAAAAACACTACTACCACACAACTACTACGCCTATGCCTAATAACCATCAACCTCGTTGAAACTTGGCTTTGTCATAATTATTTTTCGATAGTTTTGCAGTATTTTTATACAATTTGTATAACAATTAGACCAACCCATTTTATTCTGATGTACTTATGTCTTATGTTGTATCATGCTTTTCTATTGTTTGTATGTATAATGTAAACTGGCCGCGATTCGGTCACTTGGACCGCGATGGCAGTATTTTAATAAACCTTTAATAAATAAATCAATACATCATTGAAATGCACTTCTGAAGTGTTTCTTTGGATCAGAGCAAGACAAATTTGGATTAAAATACATGATTGCAGAAATAATGTCTGGAAAGCCCATATTCAGCTGAACCGTTTCGGTGTGTTTACTTATTTGGGGAAGTAATGATGAACAATATACAATGGGAACTGCTATTATTTAGGTTAGATGCTGACTGGATATAGAGCCAATTGACTATCTAATCGATATAAATAACTTTAAAGAAATCTTGTAACATTGTCCAAGTCCACAAAACTTACTTAGAACGCTATTAGTTCTCTTATCTTGTTAAATACAGAACAAATGTTTTTTTTAAAGAATTTTCCTTTCGTTAAAAAGATAATTACGATTAAAGTGTCCGGATTTGTTCAATTATCCGCTTGAAAGTTATAACTGTGCAGTATATAGTCAGTGCAATGAGTTAGCAAATAATCACTTTGTACTTTTGCTAATTAATCGGCCATATAACATCCATTTAACATGACATTTCCACACATTACTAAGTGGACATATCAGATCACAAAAATAAAGTTTTACCAACCATTCATTACTTTTGTTTGTACATGCCAACACAGTTACTGGATTCCTTTAAAGCCAAGTTGGTCCTATTCCTAGCTATGAATAGTTGGCGTCAAAGTGCCGCCATTACCATAATGATGTGATGTTCTGGTTACTATTCGTCATAGTTCATGTTCACGTGATTGTTTACTAAAATTATATCATGATTATTTGGAGTATATGGATATTAAAGGGATCTCATACCATTGTCAAAATCCACAAAATGTACTAAGATTCTAGCGGTTCTCACATACCTCGGTGTATTCATATTACCAATATAAACATAGAAACAGGTTTTTGGTTTTCCCAATTTCTCTTTCGTTAAAAGTTATCTTTGATTGAATTGTTCGGATTTATTCATCTCTAGTAGACTGTAGCGGTTCTGACATACCTCGATAAATTCATATTTAGAAACATCGAACAGATTTTGGGTTTTCCCAATTTATCTTTCGTTAAAAGTTATCTATGATTGAAGTGTTCGGATTTATTAATCTCTAGTGGAGAATGTAAACTGTGTACAAAGTCACCGCATTGATTTAGTGAATTTAACTTTGCATTTCCGCTCAAATTACTCGGGTCATATCGCACTAATTTACCATGATACATCACTCAGTGAACATGTTACAGAAATACATAATTGTACATGTATCAACCATTCGTCAGTATTTCAAATATGCAATAAAGATACTAGATCCCTTTAAAGTCCCTTTCAACCTCACTCACATCATCTTCTTTTTAATTATGTTGCAGCCCCGCCGGATCCCATGACGCCACCATGTGGTAAGTATACAACTATTATAATGCCTTAGATCTCATAGGTCAATGGTTTAAAGGAGATGGGTGGATGGTCAACAATTTGTAGAAACCCTACAGGAAAAGTTTGAGCAGATGTGGACAATCCAATCAAGAATTATATGATTTTTAAAAGTTGTCATTAAAACCTAGTAAGCTGCCCTTTTAGGTTGCTCTCTGCTAATTATGTGAAGTCCCAACACAAAACACTATCGGAATTGTACACATTTGTGACTTGTAACTTTTCCTGAAAATGAATCTGTTAGATAAAAGTTGAGAGTGTACGCACGCATTAATAAAAGAACTTGCTTAACCGGTCTATT
Source organism: Echinarachnius parma (assembly GCA_037951105.1). NCBI lineage: Eukaryota > Metazoa > Echinodermata > Echinoidea > Clypeasteroida > Echinarachniidae > Echinarachnius > Echinarachnius parma. The sequence continues at coordinate 80,201 of JBAMJV010010949.1, read as the reverse complement.
GATAGCCACGAAAAATTACACAAAATGTGCAAATATAATGTACGAAGTCAGTGGAGGGTTGTTCTGTTGTGTCATCACATAGTGCCACCAAGAGAGGGCGACAGAGAGGTTAAAACAAATCTTGGTAAAAACATAACTCTTGAATTGAAATTCCAAAATTTTCTCTCGTGGGTTTCTTACACTGCTGTCCTTTCATTCAACCCACATCCATGCTTGGAGAAACTTCCCCTTTAAATGTTAATTGCACATCATCGGTAATGCATGAATCCAGCAAAGTATAGAATTCGTCATTTCCACATCATAATGCAATACTAATTATAGCAACGACGAGTCATAGGCTACAAGAATTATGTTTGAGGTCCTAATTGAATCACTCATGATTAACATAAATATTTTCCGAATGTTGCATAAGGCAAATGTTGACACGGGTGTGGGCGAAATAACGGTTGGCTCTATCATGGCCTCACGCATAATTACACACATACATATAACTTGAAGTCCGATTGAAAGGTTTGACTTGACATGACTCCCCCCAGCCCCCCATCCATACATGTGTTAATGTTGGTATATATTTTGTGTTCTTGTTGTAGTAACTGTCATTTTGCCCTGACGAAGATCCTGCTAGGATTGAAAGCTAGGCTGTATACGACTCTCATTTTACCACATTGGCGATTTTTTAGTAGACAAGCAGTTTTCAGCAGTATTTTCTTAATTCATGACTAAATATGATTCATAATTTAATGCAAACATGGCCCGGATTCACAAAGGAGGTTTGTAGGAGGTTTGTACAAACCATGGTTTATCCATGGTCTACATCTATGGAGTGCCATTTGTAAACTGATTGAGAAAGAATGTAAACTCCTTACTTGTTAACAATGTTGATGGTACACTTTTACAAAATGCACCAAATAAATGTTTGTCTTCTCACATGGTGAAATTTGCTGGTTAGCAAGCACTAACAGTCATATCATTAGAAATTATGAATTGTTTTACTTGTATACGAGCAGCACTCCATAGATGTAGACCATGGATAAACCATGGTTTGTACAAACCTCCATACAAACCTGCTTTGTGAATCCTGGCCATGGTGTGTATGTAATGCATACCGGGTGAACATAACAATGCATCACACCGTGATAATCATGACACACATAATGACTTCAGGGCGAGTTACTTTATCAAATAAATAGGTCGCACGTGTATTTAAAAACAATAATTGTATAGATCTTCGGATGGTTTATATTCGTTGTACAAAGTTAATGTTAATCTTCTCTATATATGCGAGCATGTCATGTGTATTTCATTTGTATAGTGCATTATCTTCACGCGATAGTTATATGACAATATATTAATATGAATGGATTAAAGGGACTTTATAGTAACATTGTCCAAATCCTCAAAATCCAGTTGGAATTCTAGCAGTTACCGTGTTGTATTCGTATTAACAATAAAAAGCATGGGACAGGTTTCGGTTATTCAAACTTCCCTTTCGTTAATGGTTAAGAAGATATTTACGATTGAAGTGTTCAGATGTTAAATTATCCACTGGACCGTCAAAACCGTGTACAAAGTGAGTGCAATGAGTTAGTGAATATCTCTTTGCATTTTTGCTCATTACTCGGCCATACCTAACGTCCATTTAACTTGAAATGTTCACACAACACCCAGTGAACATATCATATAACAACAATATACATTGTATCAACGACTCATCACTTTTGTTCACATCTCAACAAAGTTACTAGATCCCTTAAAAAAGATCAACCATACCGTTTTTATTAAACAGTACTGCCTACCCTATCCGCGATGACGCCTCCCCCGATTGACCCCTACCCCCGCCAAACCTCTGGCCCCGCCAGTCGGCCCACGGCGACGTTCGGTATGACACCCAACCCCAAGAACAGGAAGCGACCTTCTGCGACTGACGTGCCGTGTGTGGATCACAAGAAGTGCAAGAACGGCATTGTGCGGGGCACCGACTGTAGTTGCGCCTGTATCGTGGGGTACGAGGGACAAGAGTGTCAATGTGAGTATTCAGCTGCCTTCCGTATAACTTTAATTAACAGTAACCCATTCCTTAAACAGTGTATGGTGACCTCTAACTCTATCCTGAATGCAGTTATTTTACTCCGGGATAGGAATTTGCCTCGTTCTAGGTAAATACATTCTTTGGTGGCAATATTTCCTGATTAGAAATGTAATATTTTATTGGTTGTACGATGATATTTGATTACCACTGATTGTCCATGTTCTACAGTTTTGAAGATGACCATTAGAGAGACACAACGTGTTACGGCGGACGGGTTGACGATACTGTTTAGGGAGCCATAGGTATAGGATCATTTGGATTATGTTCTTCAACTTCCTGATGTGACATTGTTCTGATGTGTATGACGATATCCTACTGTTTTGATAACAATATTCCACTATATGAGTGATGATATTCTTCTCTTTGGGTGACGATATTTTAACGATTAGGCGACGATATTCTAATAGTTGGATGACGATATTGTACTAGTTGGGTGACGATATTCTAATAGTCGGGTGACGATATTATTACAGTTGGGTGACGATATTCCAACTTTTTGGTGTAGATGTTTTAATGTTTGGGGGATGATAATCTAACTATTTGCTGACAATATTGTACTGTTTGGGTGACAATATTCAAATAGTTGGGTGATGATATTCCAATGTTTGGGTGACGATATTCAAATAGTTGGGTGACGATATTGTAATGGATGGGCGGCGATATTTTAATGTTTGGTGACGATATTATACTATATGGGTGACGATATTCCAATGTTTGGGTGACGATATCATGTGTTTGAGTGACAATATTCTAATGTTTTGATGACGATATTATAATGTTTGGGTGACGATATTCTAATGTTTGGGTGACAATATTCTAATATTCGAGTGACGATATTCTAATGTTTGGGTGACGATATTCTGATGTTTGGGTGACGAAATTCTAATGTTTGAATAACGATATTCTAATATTTGGGTGACGATATTCTAATGTTTGGGTGGCGATATTATAATGTTTGGGTGACGATATTATAATGTTTGAGTGGCGATATTCTAATGTTTGGGTGACGATATTCCAATGTTTGGGTGACGATATTCTAGTGTTTGGGTGACGATATTCCAATGTTTTGGGGACGATGATCCAACATTTGGTTAACGATATTTCAATGTTTTGATGACGATATTCCAATATTTGGATGACGATATTTTAATAGTTGAATGACGCTATTCCAATGTTTGAGTGACGTCTTTCTAAATTTGGGTGACGATATTCCAAGATTTGGGTGACGATACTCCGATGTTTGGGTGAACATATTAAAATGTGTGGGTTGATGATATTATAATATTTGGGGTAACGATATTATAATAGTTGCGTGATGATATTCTTTTATTTGGTGCCGATATTCTATAACTTTGTGATGATTTTTTAAAAGTTTGTGTGACGATATTATACTATTTGTTCGACAGTATTCGACTACTAACTTAATGGCTATAATAGTCTTTAAAACTATTTTGAATCGTATTGTCTTTATATGCAAAACTTTTTTTAAACACCCGTAGCTTCGTAGTACATTATTTGATTTGTATGTTACATTGCAAAATGTCAATCCTCTATAAATCATTCGCAATCCTTTCATGCAGATGTAACGACAGAATTGGACCATGGCGTAATCTTCTACTTGAAAGGAAATGTCCAACAGGTAGGAAAACTTCTAAAAATGCGTACAAAATGAAGTAAAGTTTATTCGAATATAATGTATAATCCGGTATGTCAATGAGTTTATTGTATAGTTTGAATCAATAGAATGTGAAGCATTTATTGTTAGGTAAGTGGAAACAATGAATCTTGATGTCTACTGTCCGTTGGTGTTTTTTCGCCAAAAACAATTATGTTTTCATAACAATAGTAGGTTAATAGTGATAAATCAATTCAAAAGGAGTTTGAAACGGGGTTAACAGGCCTACAGCCTTCACATACCTTCCTCATATTAATCACAAAGTACGTCATAGACACAGTTGACATTAATACAGCAATGAACAATGGACCTAGGAACATGTGCTGATAGTTTACGCAAGAAGCACGCGACAAGTACTTAAACAGGTGGTATTTGGGGGCTGTAGGAGGGGGGAGGGGGAGGGGGCCGGGGGGGGGGGGGGGCAGGGAGAACGAATGAGTGCATGTATGTACGCATCGTGGAATAAAGATGAACTAACCCCCGTTATATGCACCCCCTTTTCACTACATGTCCCTCTCCATTTCTCCGAACCTCTCGGAAATGTCTGTTTCCTATAGTTCACTCATTGTCAATAGATGGTTTAAAGCAAGACAGAACATCATAATAACTCCTAACAACCGTGCCTCGGGTTCTGGCGTTACATTTCTTTTCCCTGGATCACAGCGACGTAATTATGCATGTTGTACTACGGGGGGAGGGGTAGTATCACATGCTCCAAATAAATATATACAACAATGAACAATGCCCCCAGTATTAAGGTCTCGTTTTGTCTCTGAACAATGCGCTCTACTGTTTTCCAGGTTAGGTTCTTCAGTGTTTTTGCTCTGTTCTCCCATGGACCTGCATCTAATGTTATTTTTAACTCGGCAGTTGGATACACCCCAAGTATTAATATAGCACTTATTGTGTGCTTTCTCCACTACCTAGGGAGCATTCCAGCAGGTACTTCTCTACAGTGCACTTATGCTTTACACACCCTAATTTATGCAAAATACCCATTTATCGATAGGTTTCGGTTTTGGCTCCCGTGCTTCGCAGCCAAGCGCCTATCCGATCGTGCCACAAAAGCCCGACTACCTCCTTATCTTGTAATGATATTGTAACTGTTTTGGTTGTCCTCTTTAATTATATTTCTTCTTTTTTCCACAGTGGCCGACTAGCAAGGCGTTGGTGAAGGCATTGATTGCGATGGCAGTCAACGCGTACTGCTCACACTACCCACACCGCTGCTGCCTACCTGTCGGGAACCTGCTCCTCAACAGGTGAGTGTATCCGGGTTGCCAATATAGGCGTAATACGGGTACATTTTTTCTCAGGGTGCCGAGCTGAGGTCTTTTGCTCGAACAATTATCCTTCCCACTTTGTTAACTGAAGAAAAAAAAATCGTCGCCTCTTTAATGCTCGAAAAATTATGTTATAATGAAATGAAACACATTCATAAGCAAAAGTAAAAAATAGTTGTTAATTTTAAGACATTTTACATCAAGAAAATATTAATGATCTTAACCAAATATTTAATCCAATGTTATGTCGTGTTTTTGAAGTTATGTAGTAAAATATGTATAACAATTAACAACTTTTGTATAATTTTAAGTCTAACTTAGACTTTAAGTTCAACTTAGAATCTTTGTGAAAAACACCCCCCCCTCCCCCCTGAAATGTAGAAAACGTCTAATTATAATATTTCATGTTGGTGTTGTTGTTGTTGTTGTTACTCTAGAACTCAAGTGCCAGCTTACATAAATGGAAGTCACGTGAGCACGGCGATCGGGTTCCCTGTGCTGATCAACGACCACGAGTTCAAAGTCGACATGCTGGTTCATCCTCCCGCGAGATCGCCTCTATGTACAGGTATGTTCCCTATCATTTTGAAGAATAATAACACATTTTGGTTAGCTTGGTTTTGAGGGTCATTGATTTAGCATTCAAATAACCAAGTTTATGAGTAGATCGCCTTTACGTTGAATACTTGCCAGTTGGCAGGCTTGGTTTGGCGAGATAATTTGGAATTCAGAGAACTAAGTTCATTTGAGCAGATTCCTTTTTTTTAACGTTGAGTAATGATCAAGAATTTGACATTGGCATGTTGCGTCACTCTCTACCGATATTAGGCTGTTTTCGCAAATGCGACGGGAGCATTCTAGTACGCTAATCTCAGCGGGGGTCACACTCAGTGCGAACATTCCCGCGTATCGTCCAAACCTACAACGGTATTCGGCTAAATTAGCGTCGGGTGTAGAGCGAGTACGGAGCGGCGTGGTCAGCCCATACTTCAATAGGTCAGCCAATCAGCGCGCTTGTTCACTCGAGCAAGGAGACGTTCCGCGTATTCTTCACTGCGAAACTGCAAATATATCACGACGGTAGCCAGAGTACGGGGACGGTCACAGCTGATTCAATTCCGCGTATTTAGCGCTCCCGTCGCGTTTGCGAAAAGTCCCTAATACCTACCTGTCTGCACTACGTATTTCTCATTTTAAAGGTTGAAGTATAAGGCGAAAGTTATACATTTGCAGATAAGGGATCTTGACTGGTGTAATACAAAAAAAAACACAACGGAGAAGTTTCATGATTCGTATGCACCTTTGCCACATTCACTAGAACAACTGTAAAAGACAACAACAAACAAATGTCGTTCATATTTAAAGGAAAAAACAAACTCAATAAAATATTTCCTAACAAAGTCTCATGGAGATATATAAAAACAGATCAGAAAACCAATAATTTAGATATTAATTATGGATAAACGTAATCTCACATCATGTTCTAAAAAAATGCCATCTTGTTTCCCTCCTTCGTACATAATGAAATCCAAGATGGCGGCTACCTGACGCAGAACCTCCTGCTGACGTCACTGGGGTACCAGTTCGACAGCATCCGGGCATCTCTGAGCGTGACGACCAACTTCACGTTGTTCGCTCTCGAGGGGCGCGAGATTCCCGATAGCACGACGCTGGGCGAGGACCCCTCCGACACGGACGGCGGGAAGAAGACCTCGGAGAAGACCCTGACCATCGTCCTGTCCGTCGTGGCTGGGGTCACGTCGCTGCTCGCCGTAACCATCATCATCATGGCCATCCATAAATGGTAATTACGTATACCAATTTTTAAAATCAGGTATACAGTCAAACATGTTTTATTGGCCACCTGTCTGTAGCAGCTAACCTGTCTATAGTGCCAACAAAAGTGATCCCCTGTACCTGTAGAGACAAACAATGTTATGGAACTTGTATATATAGAGATCACCTGTCTAAAGTGGCCACATTTCCCTCAGGTGGTCACTCTAGACAGATTTGACGGCCACTTTTCATATTTCCCTTAGGTGGTTACTATAGGCATGTTTGACTGTATTCACCTTATCATCTGAAAAACAATACAATAAAAAAACCGTTGGTCAGCAAATCAAAAACAGTTACAACACTTTTGTCTGCTGTATATGAAAGGCAACATTATTTCAACCTGTAAATGATTTTTTTATTTTTAACACAATTTGGAAATAATTATTTGATTGGTATGTTATAGAATCAGTGCCCTTTACAAACAGGGTAAACTGAAATTTAATATCACTTTGACCCATCGGTATCAATGTTTTTTCATGCTCGTAAAAAGAAATTGACGTTTAATTATTTGTTAGATATTCAGTTAGATGAATATATACGATTCATGTGGTAGTCCAGGGCCCCGTTGCAGAAAGAGATACAATCGATTGCAAGTTGTAATTAATCGTAAGTCAGATCACGTGTTCTAGATGCGCAAATCTGATTGGTTGAAACGCGTAAATGTTCTGACTTACGATCAATCTACAATCGATTGTATCTCTTTCTGCAACGGGGCCCAGGAATCAGTGGGTCCACAATCTATTTATATTATTTAGCCTTTTTATTTGTGAATGATAGAAACGTTATTGCATAAATTATAATCATTTTATTTGTACAAACTATGTAGAAATGTAATATGTATTGCCATCCAATTTCCCTTTGCTTTCCAGGATGTCTTTATTATTCTGTCCTAAAAAAGTTTCACCAGGTATTGATTACTTCAAAATATCTGTCTGATAAGATTAAATATAATTTTCATATTTCATTATGATTTACCTCTTGGCACAACCTAGACCACTCTTTTTCTAACGCATCAAGACAACCGGGTCCAAGAGTAGGACCCAAACTGTCTTATTTGTTTATATTCTTTTTCTCCCGCTTCCCTTTCGATTCCTCCAGCTCGCAGCGGTCACTGCGCCCGGGCCCGACCGGGCGGGTGCGCTCGGGTCACCGTCGACGGAGACGACCCAAGAGTCTTTTTAAGAGTCCAATTGTGGCCACTGACGACATATAAAACGAGTAAACGTTACCAAGGTTGCGACATCCCCATTGGGTTCCTGCGGCTCGACTCTTTCATCTTTTATTCGGAACTACCTGGAAAGCAAAGAGAATGGCACTTTTACCATAGAAACCATGCACCCATAGTAGGCTTGCCAATACCTAACCACCCGTAACGACCTAACTCAAACCCAACTAACTATTAACGTCTGTATTAGAACTACTAATAATTGTTCTTGAATGTCCGGAACAAATTTCTAGACATGAAAGCACATGGGGACTACTAATAAGCCATTTTGTAAGGCTTAGAATTGTTTGTAACACTAATTCCTTCCTATCTAAAGTGCCCACTTTACCTTTTCTACTTCCAAACTTTACTTACCCCCACCACACTCTATTCCTGCCACGGCTCTCGCTCGGCTCGGGTCACGTCATCTGTCGGGTCATCGCGCCTGCGCAGTGTGAAGAAAAAGCGTGCCAACGTCCGGCCGAACAGCAAGCTGGCGCTGACGAAGAGCAACTCTCCGTTCATCGGCATGCTGGAGGCGGCGCCGGACCGGGACAGTCTGACCGTGACGTCGCCGAATGATGAGGTATACCACAACCGAGCTGCGAGGATGGAGTCGTCCGCGACGCGGGTGTCGAGGACGTCGAATCTCTTCAAGATGTCGAGGAGGTCGTGGTTGATGACGACGAGAAAGCAGCTGAGGCGGAAGCTTCAGGTGCAGACGTCCGAGGGAAAACTCTTTAATCATTGACAGTGGCGCCGAGTCATGTTCGCCAGCAAATTTTATACTTACTTGACTCAACTGAACATTTACATTAGAACAATTTAATAGTCCGTTCTATTAAACAAAAATGTTAAAGCCGAATTATTAAATATTGAATTGCTTTCTTACTAATTCCTAACTCGATTGACAAACAAACTTTATTGACTGCATGTCTACTGTACTAAAAAAAATGTTTTGTTTTTTTATAAAAAACAAATTGTTGAAAAGCAGCTAAGAACGGGCCTGTGGTGTCGATTCATCAGAGCTTAAACACTTTAATTCGCCTCTGATGACGGTGCTGCTAGGATCGAGATCTTAAGCCCTCCGCACACAGAGCCGACTCGATCCGATGCGACTGGTTTTTAGTCAGGCTAGAGTCAGGTTTCGCTCAGTCGGAGCCGATTCAACATGTTGAATCGGCCTCGACTGACCTTCCACTGGCTCCTGACTGAAAACCAGTCGGATCGGATCAAGTCGGCTCCGTGTGCGTAGGGCTCTTAAGCCCGGCGCAGACAGAGCCGACTCGACCCGATCCGACTGGTTTTCAGCCTGCTTAACTCAGTATGCGTTGCCTCAGGACTCCGGTATTGCCAATCAAGAACCAGTCAGAGGTCATTTTCGAGGCCGATTTAACATGTTGAATCGGCTCCGACTGAGCGAAACTGACTCTAGCCTGACTGAAAACCAGTCGGATCGGGTCGAGTCGGCTCTGTGTGCGTAGGGCTCTTACGCCCTTCCTGACTGCATACAATGTAAATGTAGGGTCTCCTTAGTAATCGCGATGTCACAATAGACATATGACAGATACAGATTGATTATCCGACAAGGCGAATTTGCCAGTCATGTGTGAATGACTTTGAATTGACTCCATTCCAAATTGAATTAACAAAGACATGGTACAACTGGACATTAATTGTCTTTCTTTTCCAACCAGCAGTGAACCAAAGTCATTTTTTAACGATTTTTACTAGTAGTCAAGAGGCCACCTACACTGAGCCAATCCTACTGAAAAAATGAACAACCAATCGAATAGGGTCGAGTTGGCTCTGTGTGCGTTTGGCTTTATTTCACTCGATTCAGATTCGACACTTGGTCGTTGCTTGTATTTTAACAACTAAACGTATCGATTCATAGCGATGTTCCACCTGATGTGGCGAACTATGACCATGATGACTATATTGACAATTTTACAACTTTGATTAACAATGGCCTAGCATGGTCGGGCGATTGGAGGGACACACACATTTTTGGCTTGCACACTTTATGTTAATTTGTTGTAATTTCAAAAAGTGTCCCCTTTATTGTTTTGACACGTGCCCTATCATGCCCCTATGTACATGTAGCTCCGTCACTATTCTATAATGTCTCGTTATCCTAACGTGCATGCCTAGACTTTCCAAATGCGAAAGGATGCATTATTTTATATTACTTAAAGTGCCGATTATCACCATCCAGGCTTTACTTCTGTGACTGAATGAAATAGTTTAATGCAAAGTTGTGGTATATATATGTTAATTATATTTTATTTACTTGATTCCGAGTGACTTTTTAAACATACAGACGTGACCTAGTGTCAATGTGTCATGACTGAATACAAAGATGCGATTGATGTAGATGCATGATGTGCAACATTAATGTATAATACTGTGACTGAATGAAATCATTCAATACAAATATGTGTGGAATTGTATTCTATTTACTAGATTCCGAGTGACTGTTGTAGACATACAAACGTGACTAAATGTCATGATTGCATACAACGATACGACTGGTACAGATTCAAGACGTACACACTTGGTGTGCTTATTTCCAGTGCAATTCATTTTTGGTGCATATCGTCAACATTATGTTATTTATACATTATATGTACTGAAAGTCAACTATATCAATGATGTATATCATATCTAGCATAACTCAAAACCATCGTTCATACAGTATTGTATTATACGATATATTTAGGCATTATGTAGTACGTACGTTAGTTTTTACGAAAAATACCTTGTATATTTCCAGTGAATAATGTACTTCAATTGATGTCTTCATTCATTCAATGTAATACTCTGGTATTTCTTTTTTGTGTTATACTTTCAATGAACGTATTCCAAAATTATATGAATTCAATTTCCATACCAATTCCAGTTCATACGATTCAAGTTCATGTATTTATTTCAACCATTGTAAAAAAAACACCATGTACAAATAAGTTTGCATACAAAGATTGTGTACATATACAAATTGGAAGTCGATTGCTAATAACTCTTGTTTATCAAATAAATAAGAAAAAAGTAGTTGATACTATAAAGCGGTTCGACGACTGATGGCGCTGTTTGTTTCAATCAGACAGAGCTGTGTAAGTTTCACACAAGTGATTAATCCGCTGCGCGGAAAATCAGGGACTATATAGCGGAAGAAACGAGACGTAAAGCTGCGTTTCCATTAGAGCGAATTTCCGCGGCGAATTTCCGCCGTGAACATTCGCACGGACCAAATCAGTGTTATTCATATATTATTCATATATATTATTCATATTACATGGCGAATATTTGCAAGCGAATTTTTTTAATCGCTCCTCGGAGCGATTTTTTCAATAATTCGCTGCGAAAAAAATAATTCGCCGCGGAAATTCGCTCTAATGGAAACGCAGCTTAATGTTTTTTTTGTATTAAACAAATAGTTAACACATCTTATTAGAAATTTAAAAAAATGTTCAGATAATCTTTTGTTTTATATTGAATATATGAATAAGGTTATGAGAGCTTGCACAATATACAACTATTTTGTATAAATCTTGCTGTAAAGTATTGTTGAGGAATGATTATATTGGCGTGTAAGTGATCATAAACGCAATGGCCCGAATTCTCATCAGTGGCTCAACTTGAGCCTGGCCTAAAAAGACTACGGGTAACCAGTTAAACCAGTTTGCACCTGCATACTTCGTTGATACTTACTGTGTTGTCGCTATTGGTCCCCGGAGATATTCTAATTGTTTCCTTTCACTATCCTGTCAATCAATTGAGTTATGATTATATGCATCATGGCAATGGGCCCTTTGAAATTAATTCATAGTATAACCGGTCACCAGCAATATAATGTCCAGGATGATCCAGGACGCAATTTGGCTGATGACCGATGAGAGAGCAGCAATAGTGTATTAAATGGCTTGCTGAATGACAAACTCGATGGGCATACACTGGGTTCGAACTCGGGTTCCACGATTGGAAAGCGTGCGCTCCACCAATCTTGCCACAACACGTCTACGTGTTAGTGATAGAGGTCGCAGTGTTGTTTCCTCATAGCCCATATCTAAACTGGACTTAGCAATGTGATTAAAGTGATCCGTGTAAAGTGTCAGATATTGCACAAACTGACATTTGAGACTTCAATCCTATTTCAATATCATTGTAAAATAGAATTGAAAGATTTGTGAAAGTTTGAATGAAAACGAACACTGTTTACCTAGTGAAAAGACGAATATTGAGTTCATATTTTATCACCGAATACTGATGGTCTGTTGTAGATTTGTTGCAGTAAAAATCATCCGTTTGATCTTGACAATATCCGTACCCGTGTATACAGCTACAGACCGTACGGAATTCATGGAATTTGCGCACACTAGGCTCAAAGTTCAGTGGGTCGGGAACATTTCTCACGCGCGCTGGCAGGACGTATTCATCGACGTCAATTGTACTTTTTATCAATACCGTTAGCTAACGCTTTTGAAATAATGATTTTCAATGATAATTATCTTCATACTAAAGGGACATTTGAAAAAACCGAACCCTATTTTATTCTTCTCTTACCATAAGCTAAACAACCCGGCAGAAGAGAAACGAGGAAGCTCCAAGTATTTTTCGTGGAGTTAGACACTTTACCCGTGTCACTTTAAGCTTTTTCGGTTTCACAAAGATTTTAAGTTGAACTGAAATTCTAAATAAGTTAAACCTTAAAATCATAGTAGTCCATTTGTTGTCTTGGAATAAAACAAATTCTGTGATTGCATGGTGGAATTGAGTTCTTGAATCGATATTTTCACAAATCAAACAGTAGTTGAAGTGTTGGCACCCTGTTATAACAATATTTGTGTGTTATCTGTTTCCTTCCTATCTGTATCTTTAAGATTTAAAATGATCTCAAATTACAAAAAAATAAATACGTTTTTTATAGTTCGTGTATATATATATATATGATATAATGATTGTAGATAACTTTTTTAGACATAAACTTTGCATATCATGTTGTTTTGACTAATGTTAAATATTTCTGCAGAAATGAATACTAAAAGCAAACCAAACACATATTTTTATCCCTATATATTTTTGTTATTTAATTATGATATTATAGAACATGCAATATTATAACATTTATATCACATGTGTGCTTTATTCTTATACATGCCTAGGTTATAAAAGCCTTTAGCTGCAAAAATGTTTTCGAAGTCGCAATAAAAGAGAGTCTATATTTCTATGGGCCCGTTGCAGAAAAAGATATAAACGATTGTAAGTCAGAAAATTTGAGCGTTTCAACCAATCAGATTTGCGCATTTAGAACAGATGATCTGACTAACAATTAATTGTAACTTACAATCGATTGTACCTCTTTCTGCAACGGGGCCTATTTCTTTTTGCAAAACTTGATATATATATATATAACAGCATTTTTATATAGAACATGTTTATACTTGCAATATTAGTACATTTTTATATCACATGTGTGCTTATTTCCTTATATTTGCCTGTATATTATAAAACCCGCTAGCTGCAAAAATGTTTTTCGAAGTCGCAATAAAATAGTGTCTATATTTCTATGTCTTCCAAATATATTTTGCTTTTGTAAAACTTTATATTATTTAACAGCATTATCTTATTGTGACGTGTTTGAAATATTGATGCTTTATAAATAAAATATCCTCAGTCTTCGGAATTGCTATTTTTAACAAGATAAGACTGGAAACGACTCCTTATTTTCCCCCTTCTGTTTATTATTATCATAATGTATGTCTTCATAAACCTGAATTTTACCAATTGTATCACTTTAATTCATCACAATATATCTGAATATTGCTTGAATCGTATTTCAAGTTATAGCAACCGCTGGTATCACCCTCTAGATGAACCGCTGTATTAAGCTTATAAAGCCCTGAACATCAACTATTATGATGGAGTTTTTACGATTATCTCCCACACGCACACATTAATGTATGGACAAAGCCTCGGGACGGTTTTAACCCTTTAATATCCAATATGCTTTAATACGATTACAGCTATCTATGTGTAGCACGAGGATTTTTTTTTTTTTTTTTTTTTTTACAAAACTGCACGTCATTGACACTGCATGGATTATGGCACCAATACGAGAGAGATAAGGAAACTCTCTTCTCGCCATTAACTTTAGGTGAAAGTGGGGGCTAAATATGTCACTATAATGAGCATAAGGTTGCGAAGACATTATAATATCGTCACAGGAAAGGGTCAGTGAAACAGTTGTTTACGCTTCTCTTGAGAGAAATTAAAGGCTATAAGGCGTTGCCATGTTACGGCGTTTTTAAAAGAGCTTTCAGGGGGACCCCATGTTTATAGCACGGACGCCCAATATCACGTCTTCTCACTCACCCATAATGCACCGTCAGGTGCGTCACGAATTTTGCTCCACTCTCTTTTGCTCCAAGTGTTTACTTCCATTCTCGCATTTTTCTATTTTAAAACTTTAAAAAGACGAAGTTTTTACTATGAACGTTTGATGTTTATTAAATCTTCATATATTAACACAGGGTTGTTTTTAATATCTTATTATTGCATCACGTATCACCCCAGGGTAAATTGGTGTCGTTTTGCACATAAACATTTCCGTGTAATTTATTGCGAAGACAGACGGTTTTCGTCAGGTAGCTTTTGCGCTTGATGAAATTCTTACGACTATTATTAGTTCGATGAAAGTGCATTCCGGTTGGCTCATCATTAAAGGTAACGTTGAGTATTGGTCAAACTTAACTTTAGTAACCAAAACCTGCACGATTACGGTACAAACTAATAGTTATAACTTCACCATGCTCGAAAAGTATACACAATTACAAACGACAAAGTAAAACCCCTGTTATCATTAAAAAAGAGCCGTTACAACTCAAGTGTCAAATTAACTTTAGAGAGAAGCGCTAGCGTTCTAGGTCCTCCTAATACGAGACTGTAATGCGCGGTAATAGTTACCGCGCATATTCATGTGTATCGCAAGCGCCGTTCGCCTTTCGCATCGGAGGACCTAGAACGCTTGCGCCTCGCGCTAGCGTTCTCTAAAAAGTGATGGCCGGACGTCAATCACTTTTATAAATATTTTGAAAGCAAATTTCACAACAATTAGAGCATTTGAATGGGAATTATTATTATTTCCCATGTTTTTTTCGATGATCTTTCATATGGAATTGAAATCAACCAAATCCGTTACAATTAATTTTGGGGGGGGCACTTTGGAAATTACCAATACTCAACGTTACCTTTAAGGTAATAAATCGTGTACTTCGAAAAACGATACCAAGGCTTGAAGCTTCCTTTTATGATATGCATCATGGAGAATATTTGATTTAGCCTTTTTCTTTGATGGCATGATTGCAATGTTACACGGTATATCTGTTCAAAATTGTCAAAATTGGAATTCATATTAGAACAATTTTGAACATAAATTATGACATTAACTATACGTACAAGTATACACACATACACACACATACGCACACACACACACACACACACACACACACACACACACACACACACACACACACGCACACACGCACACACGCACACACGCACACACACACACACACACACACACACACACACACGCACACGTATGATATACGCAAACACATCCCCACACATACGCACCCACACAAACAACCACACGCGCACACACTCCATTCAGAATTTTAAATAAATCAAAGACGAATGCTGAGAACCGACTTAAAATGATACAACCCTGATTCTCAACAAAAACTGTTTTCATATATTTGTTATTCTTTTAACAATAAATACAAAATAATTTACTGACGATACATAATATCTAAACAAACAATCATTATGATCGAACATATTGTATTCATACCCATATAATTATATATACGCAAACAATTCGTGCTTGCTTATAATCGAAATCTGTTGGCAATTATCGATCATGAACAGTTTATTACTTGGCGCTTAGACAAGCGTTGAAAACAAAATGATTGGACGGTAAGATTTATGCTCAAAGGGGTAGTTTAGTTTTGGTAGAGAGGGCGCTGCACATCACAATTTTTTTGTGAGGTAATGAAAAACTGAGTGTCGAATTTGAGAGAACATGCAATTTTAATGGCAGAATAAACTTTATTTGGTCAAAATCGAACAAGAAACGGCTGAAATATCAATAAATATATCCGATCTTATAATTATTTGGGGCCAAAATAATTAGATGATATTTTGAAAAAAATGAAAAAATGTTTGCACTTTTTCAAAAAATTTCAAAAGCGTTTCTTAAATAGTTGTTGATGATCTCTCTATTTAATCATTATATCAATAAAACATCACATGCATAATTTTGTATGAAAAATGGTTGAAAACAATGCCTTTTTAAAAAGCGCCCTCTTGTGTTTAAATGGCTCTTTTTGAATGATAACTGGCTTTTTACTTAGTCGTTTGTAATTTTGTATACCTTTCGAGCATGGTGGAGTTATACTTATTAGTTTATAATGTTACTGTGCTGGTTTTGGCTACTAAAGTTCAGCCTTACCAAAACTAAACTACCCCTTCAAAATGTTCTAATATGATTTAATACATAACACAAATTACTGAAACGTAACTAAATTATGATCATTACATCTACGTATAAGCACCAGAAGGTGTTTTTACAAAGCTTTTAAGTTGAATTTAAATTTCAAGTCAGACGTTCACTTATGGAAAGCTGTAATAGTTGAGATAATATAAAATGTATAAACTAGTATTAAAACACAGCATCGATATTTTTTGTTATATCAAGGGAATCAAGGGTATGTACTTGATGTAAAATTTCTTTAATATGTATCAATAATGTGCATTTTCCTTTGGAATATATTTCATTCCAAGGCTACAAATAGCCTCCAATAATTGTAAGTCTAATGCCCGGCGCAGACAGAGCCGACTCGACCCGATCCGACTTGTTTTCAGCCTGATGAACTCAGCATGTGCTGCCCCAGGACTCCGGTTTTTCCAGTCAAGTGCCAGTCGGAGGTCATTCGGGGCCGATTCAACATGTTGGATCGGCTCCAACTGAGCGAAACTGACTCTAGCCTGACTGAAAACCAGTCGGATCGGGTCGAGTCGGCTCTGTCTGCACCGGGCTTTACATAGAACTTTAGTTCAGATTAAAGTGTTTGTGTTACTCCCCCAAAAGTACGTTAAAGAATCAAACGAATTTGCAAGATTTTAATCACCTGACTTTCGTTTTACCCAATCGAATGGTCATCGGCTGACTGGGCTAATTTACTAAAGCTGATATTGTTATCCCCGACAATTACTCATATTCTTGCCATAGTAACAGTACCCCGATTTATTTTATGTACAGAGGCTTTTAAACTATTTCATTCAAATGACATTGGTCTAAAGGTAAAACGTTTTTCACATCTAGTATTCAACTAATAAGAAAGAACATTTTGATTGTATAACATAATTATATGTGTCACCCAATGTATCGATCAAATTGCACGCACATCTCAATCATAATTATAGAGTATAGCACCTAGATAATGCCATCCGCCTGTGATGGGTTAACACAACACGATACATAAAATACGATTGTCTTCTTCCACAAACAATTTATAACAACGACATACAAAATATTAAATTATCTTTATAATTATCATAATGCCAGGTATAACTATAATTGGAATTGACATACATGTACTTAATAATAAGTCCATATTCAACGATATACGATATCCGTATCTTACTTGCCGATTTTGTTTAATTCAATTTTGACTCAGATTGAAATGTCACAGAGAAAGAAAGAGAGAAAGAAAAAAGGGAGTGAAAGAGAGGAAGGGGGAGAGGGGGAGAGGGGGGGGGGGGAGAATGAGTTCCCGGGAGGAGGGGAGAAAGGGGGAAGGGAGATG
Organism: Echinarachnius parma; assembly: GCA_037951105.1. Taxonomy (NCBI): domain Eukaryota; kingdom Metazoa; phylum Echinodermata; class Echinoidea; order Clypeasteroida; family Echinarachniidae; genus Echinarachnius; species Echinarachnius parma. Next base: position 62,242 of record JBAMJV010010949.1, on the reverse strand, counting down.
GTGGGGGGGGGGGGGAGGGGAGATGGGGAAACGTAATATTGCAACATTTGATAATTATTATCAAAACAATATTTTATTCAATATGTGCATTAAATTTGAAATTGATTCGAGAAAGTTGTAATCAAATTTCGTCAACGTGTCAATTGTACGAAACTGTCGTTTCCTTCTTTTTTCCTAAAAAAACAAACATTTGAATTGAATTTAATGGAATTAAATAACCACTTAACAACTGAGGCAATACATGATCCACATAATGTTTAGAGTTGTTATATACCCATGGGCATAACCAGATGCAGCAAACACAGGCGAAGAAAGCGGTGGCACAGTTATTATATCTATTATTGTATAGTTACCATGGAAACTGCAGGGACGGAAGTCGCAAAATCTTGTTAATAACAAATATGAGTCCATTTATCATCTTTCAAGGATTTCATAATACTTAGTATATAAGAGAATATTTAAAAAACAAGACAATGCGCATTTGAACACAAAAAATGTATCAGTACCAATTAAAGTGATCCATAAGCTTCAAAAGGTTTTTCCGAAAGTGATATTTGAGACTTCAATCATATGGCATTATCATTAAACGATTCTTCTGAATGAAGCGTGATGTTTTCATAGACAATTAACAATGTTAACCTAGTGAACAAAATACAAATGTATGTAAGATGTTGTCACCTATTGCTCATTAAGTTTATGGATCCCAGTTATTAAAAGTAAGTTATTAAACATATTTTATTATGACCAACGTCTCATAAACATGACGGTACTAAAGATATGATATTTGAGTGAATAACAAACTGTAAAAAAAAACGTCGTGCAAAATGCCAGCATTCAAAACAAAAGTACACCATGTGTAGTAACAAAAAGATGGAATGTAAAGCTACAAATCTATCAAAAGACCTACGTATTTGTACACATTGAATTGTCAAAACTCTTGTATTTATGAATTAGGGCTACGATCGGCTGTTCGTTTCCGACGGCTTGGACGTCGCGTTGTTATTGTCAAGTTTGACCGCTTTCGATTTGTGACTGTTCATCTCCATGCGTAGCCTATCCCTGATCATGTCCTCGTTCAACTTCTGGGTGCACTTCGACTTGAACGACAGCGCCTTGACGATGTCGTGGAGGCCGTCCGCCAGTACGAGTTGGTCGATGAACCTATCGAGACACTCGAGCCCTTTTAGCGCCGTGTTCAGCTCGAAACCTGCAGGGGTGAATGGTATAAGTACAAAGCAAAGACAATAATTAAAACCGGTCTGAACAAAAAAAATAACGCTTATTCCATTTCAGTAGCACAAGGCGAAAGAGAGATTGTAATTAGCCCGATGAATTCGTTCTCTATAGTTCGAGGTGCGTGGTCAACTGATGAAATCAATCATGAGATTCGAATCCCTTTAGAAGCTGAATATAGTATACTGTAGTAGAGATATTAGGTAAATGAAGAGGAAGAAGAAATAGAATTGATTTTTTAGACTAATGTCTTCCGTCCACCAGGTCGTTTTGGTCGTCGACAATCCAGTGAACGTAGCTACGTAGTGGGTAGGGGGGAGGGGTGCATGTGTGGAGCAATGGGGAACGTGCCCCACAATAATAGCAATTTACAAAAACAGTACAAATGCAGGGTAAAAAATCGAGACAAAATAAATACAGAGAGCAAGCCCGCATAATATGAATGACTATGATTCGGACCACACTCCGTCGCTGGAAGAATATAATTATCATAATCAAGACACGTTTGAGTCTCTTTAGCGCCGTGCTGGGATGAAACAAAATCGTTAGAATATGACTGAGAGTGTAATCATGATCGATTTTTAGATCATACCTTAATATCATGGAGTAAAACCCCCGAGATTTAAAATTCAAAGAATGTATATGACCGCCTATTACACTACGTTAAACGCGAGTATGCACATTATATAGCGGGAATTAAGTCAACGAATCTGCCCAGAATTTCACATCCGTATAACCGTCAGTGCTGTATACCCTCACTCATTATGTACTAAATCAAAAAAGGGTATCTTATACATTATATTGTTGTAGCCCTCGATTTCGATTTCAGGTTTACCTAAATTACCCATGGAAGTGTAAAGGTATCCATGGCGAATCAAAAACCTGCAGAATTATGCTGTAATGTAATCACTAGAGAAGACTGAATAACCGTGAATGATGATGCAGTTAAAACCAGTACTGGATTCATGTGAATAACCGCCAGTGACTCGCACTACATAATGTGAGAAACAGAAGTAGCCATTTCAGTTCACCGACTTAGCTATGGGAGAGGATTACATGGTAATGTATAGTACAGCAATGTACAATCTATGATTATTAATAGCACTGTCTGAGTCTTCTATAATTGCATTAGTTTGTCGTGCATATTGTTTATGAGGAAAGTGCGCTTCAATATTATTAGAGGGGCCTTTAGAGTAATACAGATAAGGATGTGGTGCGTTACTATTCTTTCCCCATGCAGGTTTCATCTTTAACATTTATTTCAATTTCTTTAAAATAACGGAAGGGATTAATAAACTAATGTATTCGCTTGCCTATATGGAGATGCTAACAAAATGAAAAGCATGCATGTTGACCATTGCACCTTTTGATACAGGAATCTTCGCACGATCACGCCTTTAGAATGATTGATTGCGAACATCAACTCCAAGGGTCCCTAACGACTGTATAACAACTTCACGAATATCAACCCTTATAAACCGTTGGAAATGTAGCTCTATACGGAAACAATTTGAAGGGTTTATATCAAAATAAGCAAAGTCGGTAATGTAAAAGTTAAATCTGGTATAGGTACAGAATTACTGGCACGCTCAAGTGCTGATGGGGCCCTTTGAAGATGGCGTTGTGATTGATATTTTATTCGTGCCCAAACTGCTAAAAACGTTATTAAAAATAAGTGGCTTAATTAGTGGCTTAGCTTGTTCCGTTTGTTGGGCAGAGGAGGTGGGCACGTGGATTATTGTTATAGTTAGAACTGGTACATCATGTTGTTTGGGTAACGTATCCCCGTGACCCCACCCCCCCCCCCCCCCCCCCCTGAGCGTAGCTTCGTCCCTTCTCATGAAAAGTAAAAACACTGGTGAAAGTATAGTATTCCCATCACGCTCTAAAACCCTAAGGCACTAAGAGACACCAACGCGGCACCAACGATGACGTTCTGATTTATATTCCAATCGTGGCTGAAAAAATGCACATGATCAGATTCCGCTGAGGCGAACGATAGCGAATCTGAATTAAAGCAACTCTCGCGTTTATGAAACAAGATCCCCTAGAAGATAAAAATCCATAATAGTTGGATCACTCAATCGTGCAGTCTGTTGAAAACATGTGATTCGATGTGATTGAATGTTATTTGAGTGCGGAAAAGTTGTGGCATGATCGGACAAGAGCTTGACTTCTTATCACGGGACGGATTTCAAAACCAATGGATGACCCGGCATTTATTTCCTTCAGCAAGGCATTTAATCCACATTGCTGCTCTCTCTACACAGGTTTTAAAATGGGTATCTAATCGGGTGAAAATTTGCTTGGTGCATCCCTATAATATGGTTACCCGCCGCTAGTATGCTCCCCTGGGAGTTGAGAATGTGTACAAGATATAATTGTGACGGTCTGAACTATATACCTAATGAAAACGCTTAGAAGCTATTCCGGATTAAGCATTATTAACAATAATTATATCATAATTACGAACCTAAGCTGTAGTTGAAGCTCCTGCTCGCGTCGCCCTCTATCGTCACCACCATGTTCTCCTCCTCGACGTAGACGAGCGGTTCTCTGCGGTGCGACATCCGGACCTCGGTTAACCGGCTACTGCACCGCAGGTTCAGCGCTTCCATGTCGGACATCTTGCGTTCGCCTTTCGACTTGTACGTGTTGAACGACTCTTGGAATATATTTCTCATCAGCTATGAACAAAACAAACCAGAAATATTTTCATGTTACGTTTGAACCATCCCCAATTAATTTATAATACATGGATAGTATACAATTTTGGTTTAGAGGGCACTTTAAGAAATACCTCAATGACATCCTGAACTCGCTTATCCGGCTGCTGCACTGCAGATTCAGCTGTACACAAACAAAACATAAATGTTCTCGAAATAAATGTTAATTATTAGTTTTAGTAAACTGAACATTATTTCGTGTATTTGTTTGGGGAAAAGTGCACCATCAGCAGTCAAATTTCTCACTAATATATTCATAATTCAAAGTTGTTACCTTATTGGTTGCCTTATTGATGTAGAAAGTTTAATATGGAATTAAAATCGAGGTAGGCCTATAAAGCCGTTTTATTGCCTGCCTTATCTCAAAATTCTTGACAATAAAATATCTTTTGAAATTATATTTCCCTCTGTACATAGTGTGCCATAATGATAATCATGCATTTAACAGGTTGCTATCTACTGTAGATAATCACTCATCTACACTGTTTGTTAATTTAAATCAACGTTCCTAATATATATTTTCTCACCATTGGGTCCATGTTGAGCCGCAGCTGCCGGACCAGGTTCGAGTCCCCCCGGTTGCACACGAGCATCATGTACCGGCTCCGGTACGTGCCAAAGATCTTGAGGTAGAAGACGGCGCGGCTGATGTCCGGGATCCGGAACTCGGCGCCGAAAGCGGACAGATCCAGTTTCAGCCGGAACACGCGGGTTTCTGGCGTGGGCAGGCTGGGCTGGTCGTCACGCTCCATCGAGCACACCGCGCAGAACGCCTTGCACGACTCCTGCAGGAACTCGTCGCTCATGCCCATCGTGGACGCCGCCCCGCCCCGCAGACCGTCCGCCACGACCACCAGCGTCAGGTCCCGCGGTGAGCTCAACCCGTTTGCGCTCTCGTTTCCAAACTGCAGAAAGTGCAAAACAAAAGTAGAAGGACATTAATAAGTATGTAATTATTTAGCAAGCATTTCCAATAAAGTCTACGAAGTATGACCATCACCACCGCCAGGATGAGCTGAGCGTGTTGAAAAATGAGACTAATTTGAGGAATATAAAGAGGAAAAAGGGGAATATTTACAATAAAGTGGATGGTAGGAAAAGATAGGCGGGTAGAAGGAAGAGGGGGAAAAGAAATACAAATGAGAAAAGGGGGACTTGAAGAAAATGGAGAGGAAGAGATAGCAAAATGTGGAACGAAAAGAGAAGTGAAAGAAAAAGAAAAGATAGATGTAAAATGAAGAAGAAGGGGGAATTGAGAGAAATTAAAGGGATGAGGTGTGACAAATGTGAGACTAGAATGCCCGAGCTGATAAAATCATTGATAGGCAAAAAATAGTTCCAGAGGCTGGGTGATGTACCGACTACTGAACCACAATAATGACTATCATGTGACCATAGTGACAGTTTAATGTTACCAAAGCATGCCGAGTGCCGCCTATAAGATGCTTTTAATGGGCAATATCTCATGGAAAATCGACCTTCCTCGCCGCCAATGTGCTCTACTCAATCCTCTTTATCTTCTGAGTAGAGACTTGAAGCAAGTGTAAGTATGTAAACGCCAGTGGCATAATTTAGGGACACACTTGACAGGGGGTGGGTAGGAAAATAATTATGTGGATAACTTTCTCATGAGAGATGGAGTCTGTGAATTTTAATGACTTCAGTTGTCTTCTTGTGTGTTCACTACTCGTGCTTTTTATTATTTTGAAAGTACATTTATACTAAGTATTCGAAAACATTATTCTGTGTAAGTTCATGCGATTTTTAAAAATAGGTTAATACATATATTATTTCTGTCATCAATTTCTTTATCCATTTCCGATCCACGATGATGGTAAGTGGCGGAACATATTTGAACAGTTGGCATGTTGGGGCAGTATAATTATAACCCTTCCACTTGTCGCTATATCGGTGACTAATGCCACTTTGCAATGACTGTGAGTAGCATGCAAGGCGATCCTTTCGCTTACAATCACGTGATGCGACGCTTATTAAAGACCAATGTCCTTTAAATGTAACTCTTATAAATTCTACTTTACCCCTCGAAATTTAATTCGATTTATATCTAACTACTTTATCACCGAGGTCGTACTTATGACGCTGAGAATATGCACATAAATAGCTCCTAACTATACGCACACGCAACATCATTGGCATAGATAATGATATTATCTGCAAGAGAAATACTTCGGGACAGTTTAATTTTAGCTTTAAATTAGCAATAGTATGAACACTTTAAAGGGATTTAGTAACTTTCATGACATGTACACAAACTGACGAAGGGTTGATAGAATGTGTATTCCTGTAATCCGGTAATTATGTCCACTGAGTGATGTGTGAAATTCCATGATAATTCCACGACAAATGAGCGAAAATGAAAAGTGGTGTTATTCTAACTTTAAAATGTACACAGTTGAATGTCTTCCGGGGAGACTTTCAGATACGAACACTTCAATCATAACAATCTTTATAAGGAAAGAGAATTCAGAAAAACCGAAACCTGTTCCACCATATCCACTATTTGTAATTACGAATACATCGAGGTATGTGAGAGCCGCTAGAGTTATAATTATGTAAGTTTTTGTAGATTTGTGACAATGTTACATGTCCTTTTAATGATACACGCATCCCTCATATTGAGAGACGGTTGATGATAAAAGATCATTATGCAACAGAATAGTCAATGGTATCCTAGTTACTAATGCGACCCATCAATCATCGTGATCAAATTCTGCTCTACTTGCCTCGTATATCCGTAATCGATGACGTACGTCGCAAGATGGGAATATTATTATAATAATAATAATAATGTTATGATAAACAATAACCATCAGGTTTGTTTACCCATGGTATATACATTTGAACAGTATTTAGATTCATCGTTGCATCAGTACATTTGTCTATGTTTGTCATTCTTTTTCTTCTTCTTTTTTTTTTCGTTTAGGAGGCCGCGCGCGGTTGCTTGCCCGATTGTCATCTTTCATGATGTCTTCAACTTATAACGTGAGCTTATTTTGCCCGAAAATTAGCAGATGGTCGCACAATATGTAACGGTTCTGACCAAATAATTATGAGGTGATGCGGCCCGAACGTTCTTGTATCGGTGTTTCTGAAACTCCCGGGGAGTGGGGAGGGGGGGGGGGGGGGGGGGTGGTGCATCTCGTCTCTAGCCCTCCCGCCTCCTACGTCTATGTTTGCCCTGTACTTCTCTCAGAGATCGCTGTATATCGTCGCTGGGCAATAAAAAGGGCAAAATGGCCGATATTATCGTCGAATATCGATT
>JBAMJV010010949.1:0-52500 GCA_037951105.1 Echinarachnius parma | reverse complement strand
GCCTGAAACTTCCATCTCCCCAACTTCAACTTGACCCCAACCATAATCCTAATAACCCTATACAATCCCCGCCCAATTCTCTAATCCTAATCCAATGCCTCTGATATTGTGCTCTTGCTAGTAGAAACAATGGAAAAAGTCGGAAAATAATGACACTGAATAACGCTTTTCTAATAGACAAAATACACGGAAGAAGACGAGATAGGTGTAGAACCCGCTAGCTGCTGCAAGTTACCCACTTCTTACGAGTTTAACGGCCTGCGTCGCCTAATAGGTCAGTGCCCACAGGAATGCCAGTGGCATATTAAAAGCAGGTGTTTGAAAAACAAAATAGGGCCCCCGGGGGATATCCGGTTTTTTGTTTGTTTGTTAGCGCGAGGTATTCCAGTTACCATGGTGATAAGTGGCGATAAGTGGTCAAGATGTCCAGCAGAATCGCAAATATCGGCAAATGTCAGGTACCTTTTATTCATCGTACATTTGTTTTAATACTGGTAGTCTCTGACTGTATTTAAATGACTAGATAATGGCGAATAGTACATATATTATAATACGAATGATATAAACGAGAAGAAAAAAAACACAGGGTGACAAAAAGGAAGTAAACCAACTGTTACAAATTACTTTAATAAATTAGGTGTATAGGTTATTTGGTGTAATTAAGATTATATCTTGTATTTACATAAGACGATAATATACATGTATACATACAAATTACAATTAATGTCAATATATTTGTATGAGAAGCTATACAAAAAATACAATGTTTAGGTGAGGATTACATATGTGATAACTTTAACACTGCAATCATGTAAACTCACACACAAAAAGGAGCATCCAAATTTTAAAGGTGGTTCGGATTCGTAAATCATATGCGCGGCGCCATCTTGCGAACGCCATGCGCACGGCGCGATATTCTCTGGGTCGGCATCACGTCACTTCCGGGTCATTGTTTTGTTCACGTGACTCACTGGAGTGAAAACATAGCGTTTTCACTCCAGTGCAGTGTACGATCGAGAGCGCGTGAGTGACCTCGGGGTCACGGAATACCCGGATGTGCGACCAACAGAATACACGCTGGCTCAGTGTTATTTACTACGTATAAACTAGCCTAGTTACAACATGTTTGGACAGCGCCCTCTACATCCCCACGCGTGACAATCTTTAATACTACTTCCACATCTTCAGTAGATTACGGTCATGTTTTATCATTATGCTAGTTAACCTGTTGCCTACTGGATTGTGCAGAATTCCTCATACAGTTACCACATAGTCTATAATCTAGACCCTCGAAAGCGCCGCCAACGAGAGTGATCTGCATAACATCACTCGCGCCATGTCCTTAGCCTTATGTTGTGTAGACCGATCCTCGTTGTGCATATCTCTCTCGTACGTGGCGCTATATATTGTGGGTGGTAGGCCGAGTTCAGCATGCGAGGGAGAGACTAGATTCTAGTCTATTACCACAGGGCCCACCAGGTTCCCATTGGCAATGGGTTAACCTGCTATCTACAAGGCTTTGCATTCCATTATAGAGTTAATTAGGGCTCAACAGATTCCCGAAGGCAATGGATTTTATATGAGCTCCTTACGGAGAAACCGGGAAAAGAATTCCTTGACTTGGGACGCAAGAACAGTATGTGCCATGGTGTGAAAAAGGGTGTGTTAAACGATGCTAATATGCGAAACTATGTTTCATATTAGTAAGTATGTGCTTGACTCTGCAAGACACATAAACCGACAAAGGTCAAGTCTCTTTTCCGACGGGTGTTCCACTGAGACTACGTATGCAATATGAGCTCCTTGAGATATTGGAAGAAAAAAAAGAAAGAATTATACCACTTGGGAGGCGAAAAACTATGTCATTGAGTGAAAAACTATGCTATAGGTGCGAAACAAAGTCTTAGTATAATATTCTCTTGATTCTTGACTCTACGCAGTAGAATAGCGTGGTCGGACTGATAGGGGGCGGGGGGGGGGGGGGGGGGTTGCCAAGAATTATCGGGTTAACACCTTTTGTATTTTTGTTTAATGTCCCCATATGTTTCCTATAGTTATTTTCAAATTATTGGGGGAGGGGGGGGGGGGGGCACGTGCCCCCCCCCCCCCCCCGTCACTACGCCACTGGCAAGACGCAAATCAGTCTCTGTTTCGACGGTTGTTCCACTGAGTCTAAGTCTGACACCACTTATACTGGTGACGGTAGCCTAGGAAATTATATTTTTTCAAAGAAAAACACATTTACAGTTGGTTATTTCTCTCTATACGACATAATAGCGAAAATGGGGTTAATTCGAAAATCACAGACATAAAATGGGGGCGCTAATCATAAAATCATGTACTAACCAGTTTTCAACACAATAGAGAATATAAAATGGTTTTCATGGAGGAGTAATTGGTCAACTATATAAGCCAAGCCATACACGTGCTGGAAAGTAAGTGTCATTTTTGTTTTATATTGTGCAGAAATGCAGGGACCAAGTCAGTAGATCAAGGTTATATAATTTGCTGCTAATTAGAAAATTGTGATTTCTCCTCACTAATTTCTATATAATTTGATTAATTTAAACTCCAAAGGGCATGGGGGTTGGTGGGGCGGATGTAATCAAGTTATTGAATTAATTGCATGTTCTCACAATGAAGATTATAATTTGTAACCCGATTCCTACTAGATTTTGCTATCCCCATAGTATTAATATAGGGCCCATCATATTCCCGTATAGGTTACATAAAGCCCCACTTATTCGTACTTGTGACTTCGATCATTTCGTGCTTCTGCTTTCCACGTAAATCCCATGTGTGGATATAATGCGTACTTACAAATCTAATTTCGTACCTTTTAATGGTAAACATAGTCAATTTGAAGGCCTTCTTTTTATGCCAGCATTGTGCATATGCAGATGAGTACAGACTTTAGATATTCTTTAACATCGTCGGTGATGTTTGATATGAAAGCTTTTTAAATCTGTTGTTTGGCTTAAATGCCACTGCATACAGAACTGCCTGTCCATCTCCCATTCTATGTAAGTGGCAAGGTATGTGAACCTGCGGTACAAAGACACATGAGCGTAGGAGCACATTTCCGTCGGTGTGGGGGGGGGGGGGGGGGGGCGCACTGAGGTCTTAAGCCCGAATACCATTCTTCCTCGCCATTATAGCTATAATACCAGAAAAAGATACCAAACAGATTTTCCCGAAAAATGGCATGGTTTTGCCCGAATAATGATGGCAATGTTAAACATTCTCGGGGGAGGGGAGAGGGCTGCTGCAGCCCCCAGCCCCCGCCTTGCACAGCGCATATGAAGGACACCACCAACCAACTACCATATAAATTACTGTCGGAGGCGATAAGTTTAACCATGATAAACGGAACGAATCTAAAGGAGAAACGTGACGGAATTCGAAATGTTTGAAGGCATGACCGTGATGAATGTAAACTAGCGTGCCAATGGTTTATCAATTTACGTGACGATAACCAAACCAGCTGACGTAAAATGTCGAACAGTTGACGTGGCGATATGCCAACATAAACAGCCTGTAAGTGTTGAACAGCCTTGACATTTTTGGGAATTCGATTTCACCTTGGTATCAACTTTATACGATATACGATAACTGTTAGTAGAGAAACGGAAATGTGAAAGAGCGGCAACGGCATGTAACATGATTACACGACGAATTTTACGAATCAATGATCGTCTATTCCTCTTCTGACGTAAACATCCAACACAACGACATAACTATTTTATTTCATACGAATACTACTCGATAAAAGAACATCGCCTAAATGATCTACTGCATCCATGGCATACGTTTAAATGGAAATTGTTCCACAATGAAAATGGTCAGGGTTTTACTTTAAAGGAAAGCAGTGCAAGTCGATGACTGAAGATGTTGTACTGTCTGTCACGTCTGTCCAAGTATACTGGCTGGAGACGTACATCATGTTGACCTGCAGTATTGCAACGGCGACTTAAATTAACCCTTTTCATTCCCATGTACTACACGTCTACTGTGTTAAATACATAGTACAGTCATGTACATCGAGTTCCTATAGGCGATGGACTATACAGGAGATGGCATTTGTATTACAATCGTCTTGCTATATAGCATGTCTTGCAATCGATCAAATCTCCAATATCTTGCTCCGATTCACTGCATTTTATACTTGTCATCCTATTTACATAAAACAAATCGAATCTCAACGACGAACAAGACAGTAAAGAGCATGTATAGCTATGTCATTCAACAACTGACAGGCCTGCATACAGAGGCATGCATATATACCTGGGGTCAAACCAGGAGAAGAAAGGGGGGCTGTTGTCAAAATAGGGGCGAACATTCCCAAGACGGGGCATGATATAGCATGTGGTATTACATTCTTAATAATGGGTTTGTTTGTTTTGGTGCCCATGGGAGGTTGATCATCCCTCATATATGCTAAACGTCTACTCATTTTAATACACAGTCAACCAGGTTCGTGTATGGAACAGGCTATACAAAATATGGCATTTGTGTTAAAACCCCTCTTGCAAGCATGTCTTGTCATCGATCAAATCTCCAATATCTTGCTCAGATTCCCGGCATTTTATACCTTTCATCCTATTTACATAAAACAAATCGAATCTCAACCACTTACAAGTAAAGAGCATGTATATCTATTACATTCAACAACTGACAGGTGTGGGGGAGGGGTGTTGTCAAAATGAGGGGAGAACATTCCCGAAATGGGGGCATCATTGTCTAAATATATAGCATGGGGTAGTACATTCTTTAAAATAATAATGTATTTATTTGTGTTGCATGGCTCCCGTAGGAGGACGAACACAGGCAGTGACATTTTTGTAAGCATTTTTTCCTCTGGCATTTTTTCCTCTGGCATTTTTACCTCTGGCATTTTTACCTCTGACATTATTTCCTCTGGCATTTTTACCACTGGCATTTTTACCCGACACCTGAACACAAGGGGGTAGGGTGACACTTCGGGAACAGTTACCCCCTCGCCCCTCATGCACCCCTCCTTGCTCCCCCTTCCCCCGGAACGCCAATTCCGGCGCCGATTTCTTAAGAGCTTGGAGTGCTAGCTAGCTTTTTCGGAACCTGACCTGATCAATCAATTGATTAGAATGGGCTTACATGGATGAGTTACTTGCAGGCCTGGGGCATCGACTGTTCTTCACCGATAAATCGAAGGTTGGAATTCGGATTGAAGGAAGACATTTAATCAGAAGAGGGAAAGGGAGACGACGACGACGTGAAGAAGAAGAAGAATAACAAGAAGAAAACAAAATAAAAAGAAGAAGAAGAGAACACGAGCAAGAAGAAGGGGCATCGACTGTTCTTCACCGATAAATCGAAAGTTTGGAAAGGATTAAAGGAAGACGTTAATTAAAACAGAAGTAGGAAAATGAGTCGAAGAAGAAGAAGACAAAAAACAACAAAAACAAGAACATAAAGGACGAATCATGAATAACACAAGGACATTACTTATTTATATGAGCACATTTTGAATAATTGTTTCTTCACCGCAGAGATTCTCAAAGTAAAGTTATATTAAATATTGATTTTGTCTAAATCTAGATAGATTTATAAATTCGTATGCACCGCTTCTTTCATAAATTTATTATGAGGAATCTAAAAAGGGAACAACTAAAATAAACGTAAAAATATTTTTAAAAACTGACCTCATTATGTGGTGGATTTACAGCAAAGACCTTCAAGGGTATTATTCAAATAAATAACTGAATTAATTTTGTATTATCGCTCGGTTTATTACGAGATAGTAACCGTTGATCTGAATGATTACCGTGCGTAATGGTCATTTATATATGATACCACCGATTTATATCGCATTAATATGACAGATATAAATCAGAAAAATAAGATCGGGTGACAAAAATAGCGACAGACTTTGTGTCTTCGATTGATCTCGAGTGAGAATTATAATTATCATGATTATATATTGTCCGCGAAGTGATTGACCGGCATCAATTATCCAAGGTAATGCAATATGCATGGATTCAAAAGCTCTTGTGAGGCTTCCTCGCGAAGCATCTCCTTGGTATATTGCAAGTTTCCACTCATCACTCGATCAGTGGACATATCAGATCGCGTACGGAACTTCACATTTTATCAACCCATCGTCAGTTTTTGCACATGCCAACAAAGTTACTAGATCCTTTAACATTTATTTGAGGGGCTGCAGCCTCAAAGAATGTTTAAAAAAAGGACTTTATTCGGGACAAAAACTCATCTCAGTTTTGTGAAGACTGGTGGTGCTTGTCAGTCAGGTAAAATAAGTAAATTATGTTATTCGGGAAAGAGGCATCAGCCCCCGTTAAACATGAATTTGCTCAAACGCGCAATGACTAATTAACTAAATAGTTATACGTATGCATCTACTTATAGACGTTAACATAGACCTCCAGAATGTTTGAAACGCAAATATTCACCACATCACCACATGTCATGCAGAAAGGTTGAATTTCTTGGGTAAAACAAAATAAGGAAAGGATGTTATTCGGGTAGACGGCCTCATCGGCCCTCCAGCGAACATTATTTTGCTCAAACGCCCATGAGGATGTGACTAACCATAATGAGGATAGTGAGAGAGAGAGAGAGAGAAAAGGGGGGGGGGGGGGGTACGAAGGGAGGATGGTTTGAAGGCCTGCGTTCACACAGCATAAGTGTAACTCCGAGTCTTGTATATTATAATGCGAGGCAAATTAAACCTGCTTCTAAACAACATTAGTTTCGCCCCAAGTCTCGATATAGGTGATTTTATATCAAGAACCCATAACATAAAGAATGACGCGATTATACGATCGATTTATAGGTGATACGATTGATTAATCGATCATAGATCTACATAAGTTTGCAATATTTATTAATTGAACATGTTGAAAGACTATTTTCATTAAAAACTAATCAAATTGGAATAAGTTGCACCCTGCATTCCTTATCTTTACACTATACATATTCAATATCAACAGTCAAGGTTATAGATGAACAACATCTACGATGTTTGCCTAAAATGATGGTTTCGGGCACAAGTTTTTGGAGAATGCCCCCAATATTCATTTAGGTGTGAACGCTTTGTAACTTCCACTTGACCGAACCAACGCCGACTGACAGGTGAGACAGGCATAGGGGCACACTAAGATGATTTGTAAATGAGGCATGCAAAACAGGGAGGCACTAACAACCAACTTTTTGTTTGAGTTCATACCACGCACAACCTACACGCACACTCATGATCTTATCGCACAAGACATAGGGAAACACTAAAGATCATTTTGTAAATTAGGCATGCCACACGGGGAGGCAAAACAACTCGCATTTGAGTTCATACGCATAACCCCACACGCACACTTATTACCTTCCTGTACAATACGTAGTAGAGGCACACGACATTGTAAGAGGCACACAAATATTATTTCTAAATGAGACATTTACAACAGGACACAAACCCACTTGATGCCAGACAAACACGTACGCACCTATATACGCACACACGCACAAACCCAAACACACATACATACATAAATATCACACACTAACATGTTTTTAATAATTTGCCCATGCAAAATAACCACTACCCGTAAATACCGGCGTAATCGCCGCATACTTTTTCCTCGAAAAAACCCTGCAAAGTCGGGGTGCGGCGGGTACGCGGAGACAGTCAAAATGTCACTCTTGACCGGCCTCAAAACAACACATTTCAGCAGGTGTGGGACTATTGGTTGTATTGCACTGTATTGTATTGCGTGATAACACATTATATAGCCAAATTGTCTACGTTTACCCTGGCCTAGAATGGTTTCTCACCTTTTTTTGCTGATATTTGCGAAATCTGATACGTTTTTAACTTCAAAGTTACGAAACAAATGCACACTGCCAGCGCCGCGCTCGCCTAGCTGTCATCGATCTAGCTACGTGCGTTATGAATGCATTGCATTTGCACGTACGTACATCACACAGTACCTGGTTCTCTGTTTTTACCGATTTCATGCTAAAATTTGGCACATTTTCCCAGCCGATTTTCTTGTTTCCCGCTTTTTTTGTCGCCAGTTTTCCTAGCGCACTTTTCTCCCACATTTTTTTTTTTTCAATTTCAATGCCCAAAGTCGGGGTGCGGGGTTTACGCGGGTGCGGCGATTACGCCGGTATTTACGGTACTTTCATGCACGCACGCACACACACGCAACATACCACGTCCACTCACCTATACAGTATACACACATACACAACAGCCACCACACTAAATAAATTAACCAACACAAATACTCGTTTTCAAAATCGCGACGATAATATCTCGTGAAATGACCTTGACAAGCTCGGGAACTGTATGGATGTGTTTTACATGTATATTTTTATAGTCATTATTCGTAAGATTATTTGTAAGATTATACCTGAAATGTATTACATATACATTACTTCAAGAAGTAAGGCTGTAGGCCATAATTATAAAGTTATTAATAAATTCAGATAACCATGACAATCCTTGATCGCTATCTCTCGCTCTTCCTAATCCCCTCTCTCTATTTCTTCGGGGGTTGTCACGTCGTACTATACCAAAGTATGTTACACACCTTATAATCTATCTATCTATCTATCTATCTATCTATCTATCTATCTATCTATCTATCTATCTATCTATCTATCTATCTATCTATCTATCTATCTATCTATCTATCTATCTATCTATCTATCTATCTATCTATCTATCTATCTATCTATCTATCTATCTATCTATCAGGCCATCCTAGTTCATCCAAACCGTTGGCCAAAGCCCTCCTCATGACATTTCCATTCTCTTCTATTTCTAGCTATCCTGGGCCCACGTGGCCGTTCCCATGTATAATGTTAGTTCATCTCTCCATCTTTTCTTTTGCTTTCCTCTTTTTCTTTAAAAAAAAATCTTACTCTTAACACCTAATAATACTGATCATGTACACATACATGCATGGACTTCCAATACATTTCTGCATTTCTTGTATGACATGCAAACACGAATGATTATGCTTCTCGAAGTGTATATGATTATAGAAAATAAAGGAAGTAAGCTTCAGTAAATCGCCAATTTTCCCTACTAATGTCCACCTTTTGCTAGCCAAAATTCAAAAGTTGCGAGACTATATATCTAATATGAAAAAACTATACCCTTTAAGAACTATTTCAAACATATAGGGGAACTGGCAAGAAATATATAACATAAATGAACATGAGCAAAGAAAAAGAAACCCTATTTTATTTGCTCTTTTCAATTTATATTTAAGAACTAGTCTGAAAAGATTAAGTCTTGTAAACAGAATTATATTAATTATAACTGAGAGCTAAAAAAAAAAACAGTCGCTGCAACTGTTTTATTAGTCTAGCAGACCCTTTATTGTATTTCATGTTTGTACCTGATGTTCGCAAACCAACTATAACAATTATTTTGGTTAATCAATTAAAAGTGACCCAATCAGGTTTGTGATGTAACAGGTTGATTTTTTTTCCATTAAACATGGTAACTTTTTTTCTTGGTAACTTGATAACCTAACATAATTCATGATACTTAGATTCAGAATAGAAAGGAACGCCTGGGAGTGAGACTACAAAGGGATCCTTTGAATTCTCTATTACTGTGAACTTTAGAAATTCACCCTCTGGATAAAAAAAATAGTATCATTGTGGTTGATGGCATGTTTTTACTGGTTTTTGGATATGTCTGCAAAAGAAAGACATATATCTTTAACAAACTCCGGCGATAACCCGATCTTGTTATTGTGTACACATTTAATGAACCATTATAAAGTTACGCTTGTATTTCTATAAAAAAAGAAATACGTTGATGTTAATGCGGCATGAACAAAGAACGGGTAATCGAGCTTTGAGGTTGACCTTTGCAAAATAAGCTGCTTCGTCAAATGCACCCTCGCAAAAGAAGTAAAAATAACTCTTCAATAATGCTCATCAAAACGTAATAATGAAGCTGATGGCATTTGGGAAATAGTAATACGTGTTTTGGTGGTATTATTTAATATTTATAGCTGTACGTACACACTGAAGCACCGTATCATATACCATTTTAAGTGTTTAGTTCACGGATGTATCCGATGCATTATGTGCATCACAAACATTACATTCTGTTAGTTGACAAGATAATGTGTGTATGCATGTGTGTATGACTGTGTGTGTGTGTGTGTATGTGTGCGTATGGGGTGGGGGTGTGTGCTTCATTTGTGTGTGTGTTTGTGTGTGTGTTTGTTTGTGTGTTTATTTATTTACGGAGAGAGAGAGAGAGAGTATCTTAGAGTTATAGGAAATGTGAGTGAAATCCGTATAATGTGTTTCATCTCCGATAAGAATTAATGGCGCATTATTCTGGATAATGTATAAACAATTCTTAGCAGTAACGATGTTAAACATGATAGCGGGACGATTTAATAAATCTCGTTGACCTGTTCTGAAATGTTCAATGCGTTTAATTAAATTCACGAGTAAAGCCCCCACAATAACAAGAGGGTTTATATTCTACCATCTCTAAGTAAGTGAATGCAATGCAATGCATAAATAATTCAGAAGGTATTAACAAAAGACGAAGAGGAAAATTGGGAGAGGCTAAATTATAAACAAAACTCACACCGTACTTTTTCATGGCCTTGCTATTCGGTTACCATGGAGACGGGGTAACTGACACCCGCTACAGTTTGGTGGAGTCACGATTATTATGGCGACACCATCCACCATCCGCCACGTTAAATATTAGGTCTGCTAATTAACACGTTGCCACCAGGCGGTATCTCAAGATACTCGTGATTAATAAGTAAGTATATACTAGACAAACATTGAACTTCTTGTTGTCATGGAAACCGCTAGTGGGTATTAAAGATACTTAATTATTGAGTATTTGTTGAGCTTTTGATACTTTTAAAACATGCTGTATATATTTTTTTCTCAACCGAAACATTATTTTGTCATAATCGAAAATAAAAAGCCGAAAAAACCATTCCACTCTATATAATTTATGGAAACGATTTCATGGGTATCCATAAGACTGACCAATATTATCAAATTTCACAAGTTTGCAAGCGCTTTGAAGGCACTCATTCTCATTTATGAGTCCTTACTAATACATCGTACATTCATATGGATTTTAAACCAATCAAAAAAATTAAACATGAATCAGAAAGAACCAGTATATACTATACAATAATTACCTCATTAAGTCTGGTATTACGAGAAAAAAAAACCGTGTTGTTTGGATGCAGTCATTTGTAGTTATTTTCAATTTGGCATCATAAACCGTTACGTAATAATGTTAACGGTAATGAATCATTGCTATAATAGAGAGACTAGTGGCCAGGCGCCGTGCGTGCGCGCATAGGATCCTGCATACAGTAATCGCTTGCGGTCTGAAGATGTACGATGACCGTAATATCACATAAACAATTGTCGCCCACAGTGCGTATAAACATTGTCTATGCCATAGAGTTGTAGCGTTTTCCTATACCGTATACAGCTCTATGGTCTATGGGTGATTGACTCATCCAACTGTTGACACGTGAACGGGATTTAGAGCGCAATATGGATTTAGAGGCCAACGAGATTGGAGATTATATATTAGATGTAACCGACTGTGTCGGTAATGAATAATTGGTATCTGAGAAGTACGCCGGACGCGTATATTTCTGTTACACCACTGTTTAGCCATTTTCGCCCAAAGCGCGCTGGTAAGCCAATACTAGCGCCTGCTGTATGCGACTAGCGCCTGTTGCATGCGATACAATTTCTATGCATCAAAATCCTAGCCATTTTCTCAATAAAGTCGTAGTTTCACACACCATGATGACTGTGAGTGTATTGTATCTACGCCTAGATGAATATTCCTAGTCTCATCGTCGTGGTCGTAGTCCGCATCGAGATCGGCCACTAATTAATGGTCACCCTCGCCCTTGGACTTGTCTTAGCTAGATCGATATCGCAGAGTCGCAGAGTTTGATGCATATAAATTGTATCGCATACAGCAGGCGCTAGTCTTGGCTTACCAGCGCGCTTTGGGCGAAAATGGCTAAACAGTGGTGTAAAAAAAATATACGCCCCCCCCCCCCCCCCCCTCCCCCGGACAAAGACATGTTAATATCTTATCTAGATCGGGATGTACAATGCCAATTAGCATTATCTTTGTAAAGCTCATAAAGCTCACAAAGCCCATAAAATCTTCTCAACCAGACATGAATTAAAGGGATCTCTAGTAACTTTGTTTGCAAGTGCAAAAAGTGATGAGTGACTGATTAATAAAATGTGTATTGGAGTGAGCTGATATGTCCACAAAGTAATGTGTACAAATTTCAGGTTAATTGGATGTTGTTTTTGCTGAGATATTAGAAAAAATGCAAAGTGATATTTACTAACTCATTGTTATTACTTTGTACACGGCATGAAATTATCCCGTAGACAATTTCATATCTGAACACTTCAAACGTAAATGGAAATTTGAAAAACCGAAACCTGTTCCGTGCTTTTATTGTTAATATGAATATTATAAGGTATGAGAGCTCCAAGTAAGTTTTGAGGATTTGGACAATGTTACTAAGTCCCTTTAAGACATAATTTTTTTTAAAGAATGGTTAGATTTCTAATGGCCATTAGTAAATGTATTATATAACCTCTTACATTTCTGAGTGTGTATAATGGGATAAAAAAACAAAAACAATGTTTTTTTTCTTAGAAAAGATTAGTTCTCCTGCCGGGATAATGGCGGATGAAAATATCAAATGTCAGTAATTAGTGCGATGTGTTATGCTTGAAGGTACAACCCTGAACAGCCCTAGATACTGTATTATGTTGATATTACCGGTGAAATTATAGTATTTATGCGATAATTTCGATCCTTTAGGCCCTCATTAGCAACCTCCTATCGCTGCGGGATTATACGTTTTTAGTATCGCACCCTTCAGCAAAATATGATTACTGTTTTCTTCGTACTGGACGGAAAGCAGATACAAATGTATTCTTTTTCAAACGGATGATAGTTTACTGGGACAACACTTGTGTCGAGAGTTGGGAATGTTTCTCCGAAATGTGGATCCGCTGATCCCACAAAGCTCGGGTGCACAAATCACGAATTTATACCGATAAGAAAACCAGACAAAAGTGTGTACAATAATCATGATAATAAATGTAATAGTATTGTGGTGGTAGTATGTATAATCAAGGAGGTATACTCCTTGGTATAATAACCGATCAGTGGATATTGCCCCCTAATTAAACTCGGTATCTAATACTGTTTGGACGTAGGCCGGATCGGAACGTCATCAATTGTACCCGAGACTCGGGGTCAGACACCAAGGGAAGGAACAACGGCCATTTAACCGAGACTCGCGGGATCCAACATGTCGCGTGAATAATGGGTTAAATTAGCGCTTTCATCATGCTGTGTTTCCACATGGGGTATTATTTCACAAGAATAATCATATACTCGATGCGATGGGAGCCTGGGGCGAGGTGATTGAGTTCTTCAAAACCGATCCGTTTTTTTGTATTCATGACACTATGGTATTTGTTAACTACTAATTAACCGACACCACCTGGGCAAATGCTGCATCGCCTTTCATATTCATACAGGGAATTTTGTAAGATAAGTTTTCTTCAAATATTTAACAACAGGTGTTTTTGAAATTCATTTAAAAAAAATATTATTCTTGACATGACTTGTATGAGCTTATTCAAAGCAAGATAATAACTTCAAGGTCTTATGTGTATGTGATTTTTCTTTTTCTTTCAAGAAAGGAATTGTTTGTTTGTTTTGGTGGTGAAACAAACAAAACTATAATAAATCCTATTTCTGTTTATCAAATAATTATTCTATTCCTTTTGTGTATGAGTATTATGTTCATAGTTTAGTCACGATGTTATCAATAATTGAGTTTCATTCCCATTAAGTTATTTTCATATCCAAACCAAAGTTTGACAAATAAAGAAGAAATTATTATTACAAATCAAAATACGTGTTTTGTCATAATTTGTACAATCATCGTAATCAAAAAAAAAATTGTATCGTTATTAACTAAACATCAAAGGCATAACAAAATTACATGCGGATATGTAAAAATGTCGTAGGAGCAAAATGTCGACATAATTGACCACATGTCACCCTACGCCAAAAAACGACCGTTAAGTCGCAGTGGAAGTCTCCTTTTATTAGCTGAAATAGTCTTCTTCTTTCTTTTTAAATATGAGATTCGGGATTGTGGTATTTCCTGGGGGTATCTTAATTAATCTACCTTCTGTTTTTTAGCGTTACAAATCATATTTGAATATGATTATTCATCGAATAAAAACGATCAGATTACTGCGCTTGAAAGGACGCCAATCTTTGAAGCGGCCCGTTATCTCCCTAATTTTAAAATTGCTTCAGCCATCCTCAAAATCTTTGGCGCTCATTTTGAGAGGGTTGGCATTGAATTGTCCGAATATGACAATTCACATACTGTTTTTAAGGTATAATGACTTCTACTTTTAAAATGTCATGTAAAATCAGCACAATAATTTTCACGACTTATTGGTCGTTTTGTGGCGAAGGGTCGTACCTCATATGTCCCTGGTATCACTTATTTGAGATTATCGGATCGTCTATGGTTTGTGTAATTTAAACATAATAAACGATAACTGTTAATAGCGTTTTTTTAATATATATATTTTTAGTATAAAAGTCTATGATGTATTAAAGATGTAAATCATTTGATAAATTGTGATGATTGAATAGGGAGATAAAATAAGTTTGGTCACTTTTCAGGTATTTCTTGCTTTACATTTATGAAAGGTCTGTAAAATATACAAATAATTCAGAAGGTGTAAAGCATTCTGTATAAATAATTAATGAATATAACGCATCATGTACAAATAATTAATGAATACAATGCATTATGTACAAATGATTCATCAAAATGTCTAGCACTTAACACCTGAACATCAACTTATAGGTTATAAAGGTATTTCAATGTTAAAGGGACCTATACCTATAGCAACTTTGTTGACATGTGCAATAACTAACGAAGGGCTGATAAATATATATATATATCTGTAATCGGAATTCCATGGTAATTGAATATCATAATAATAATATTATGATCAAGTAATTAGCAAAAATGCAAAGTGATATTTGCTAATCCATTGCTCTAACATTGTACATAGTTTGAATTATCCAGTGGATAATCGACAAATCCGAACACACCTGTATTGTAATATATATATATATCTAACGAAAAGAAAATTCGGAAAACCAAATCATGTTGGTAATATAAATACAACAAGGCATGAGAGAACCACTGGAGATTAAAGTAAGTTTTGTGGATTTTGACACGAGCTAAGTCACAACGGTAGAAAATTCTGCGTACATGTTATTTGTGTGTATGCGTTTGTGCATGTATGTAAATGTCAATGTGTGCACAAGTGTATAATGTTTGTGTGTGTAAACATACTACATACGTGTGTTTGTATATATGTGTGTGTGTGCGTGTTTTTGTCTTTGTTTGTATAATTTGGCATCTTGCGTGTAAATCTGCAACGTGTATATAGAATCTTTCTTAGATATGAAGAAAGAAGAGCTATGTAACACAAACGCAAGCGTTTATATTGCATGCTTTTTGTTCTCGCTGTTTTAAGTTTTAAATCTTAAGTTTTAAAATCGGATTATTTTAGTTAAATGAACAAATCCATTTCAGAAAATAACATAAAATTCGGCACCTTTTGTATGTGCAATAATGCAGAATCTCCAAAAATGCGTTTTTAAAAGTTTTTTTTTACAACAACGCTCTTCACATTTATGTTTGTTGTTTAAAATTGGTTGGGTACTGTATAACTTTCTGCAAAAAAAAAAAGAAGATGATAGTTATGTTTTTAAGTTTCTCGAATATTCTAGCCTTTTGACCAGGCCTCACGTAAACAAACGACTGGCGAAATAATAGTCGAGCGATATACCATGGATACAGGGCCCCGTTTCATAAAAAAAATTGTTCAATTAGTGTAAGTTCCCAATTATTGTAACTACCACAACACCAACTACAATGCTCAATGTTGATTGGCTGTCAGCAGTGTAGTTACAATAATTGGATATTTACAACAATTTTAAAAGTTTTTTTTATAAAAACGAGGAGCTCGTCACGAGGTGCTCAAGTGTTAGTCGTTCTCGCCATTTAATCACCTCAGACGCAATACGAGGCTTTTGTCAACAGGCTGATAATATTTCAGAACATGCATGGAACAAATATGGGCAGCTTGAGTTACACTACATAATTCATAAAAAGTATTACTTGCTTTTATTTTTTTGGAAGAAGGAAAAAATCGTTTATCTGACCAGAAATCTGACACCCAGGGAGATCTCTTGACTTTTAGCACGTGAGTGATATTAATGTTGCTCTCGCAGACAACATGCCCCGGGATATTCGAGTACTAGTATACCGTTTCCATGGCTCATGTGTTTTTTAAATCTTGATATGAAAACTGAACATACATCAATACGGGACATATTTTGCAATGAAGAACTAAAAGGTAAAATTTCAGAAAAAAAAACAACAACAAAACGTGGAAATAGACACCCGGCCTCAAGGCCGTGTTTTTAAAGGGTAATGAATTATGAAGGAAATCTACGCAGACTGTTGTTGCTGTTTTTCTATAATTCAAAAAAATAAAAACGAGGTAAAATGAAGACTTGATGAGCACAACTGAATGGCCAAGAAGTAATAACGTTATGATCGTTTTTACCAAAATTGACTACATTACCAATATTGCGATGTCTATCAAAATTGCCGCCCTCTGTATGTTATGTAACTGTGTTTTTAACTGACATGCTGTCATTAACACGTTTAAAGCATGACTGTCCGTTGAGTTGTCCGTTAAGTTGGACTTAAATATTATGGAAAGCCATTTGTAGCCTTGGAATGGAATATATTCCAAATAAAAAAAATAAAAAAACAAGACTTTTTAACTTTTCATAAATGTTACATCAAGTACATAAAATCTCCTTGATAATAGAAAATATTCATGATTTGAATCAACATTTTATGCCTTTGAAAAAGGACTTTTACAAAAAAAAATCAAAGAAACTAATGGCTTTCCATACTTTTTAAGTCCAACTTAGAGTTAAGTTCAACTTAGGATCTTTGTGAAACACCTCCCAGTTCTCTTATCCGGACATTTTGAAAGACTTCAACAAAAATCCGGACATTGGCCAATTAATAGGATAGTAGATATTCATAGAACGTGAAGAATATTTTACACACAACTCTTCGGGAAAATTCGCAATTTAACAATCAGGCAATCAATAGTATATTCTTCATAGAACATGAATAATATTCAACATCTCTCTCAAGGAAAATTCGCAAAAAATAGGCAATCAATAGAATAGTACTTATATTCTTCATAAAAAAACATGATGACAATATATTCCAGATGCACGGTAAAGTTAAAGGGATCTAGTAACTTTGTTGACATATGCAAAAAGTGATGAGTGGTTGATACAATGTTATCTGATATGTCCACCGATATGTCCACAAGTTAAATGGACGTTATATGGCCGAGTAATGAGCAAAAATGCAAAGTGATATTCACTAACTCATTGCACTCACTTTGTACACGGTTTTGACGATCCAGTGGATAATTTAACATCTGAACACTTTAATCGTAAATATATTTTTAAAGGGATAGTTGAGTTCTGGTAAGGAGAGTACAGTTTTAGTGAAACTGAATTTTAGTAACCAAAACCTGCATCATTACATTATAAACTAATAGTTATAACTAGAAAGGAACACAAAATTACAAATGACGTAGTAAAGATCATGTTATCATTAAAAAAGAGCCGTTAAAACGTAAGAGGGCGCTCTCTAAACACTCATCGGTTTCAATCATTTTGAATAAAATATTGTGCATGTGATGCTTTGTTGAAATAGTGATTAGATAGAGAAATAACCAACAACTATTTAAATACCTATTTTGTAACTTTTTTGAAAAGAGGAAGCATTTTTTTGAACTTTTAACGGCTGGTTCAAAATTCTCTAATAAACCCGGGGCCCCGGGTTTATTACAAATTGTTATATTTATGGATATTTCAGCCGTTTCTGAACCGATTTTGATCAAACAAAGATGATTTTATTGTTTAAATATTATGCTCTTTCAAATTTTACACTCAGTTTTTCATTACCTCACAAACCAATTAAGTAGTCTAGCGCCCTCTCTACCAAAACTCAACTTTCCCTTTAACGAAAGGGAAATTGTAAAAACCGAAACCTGTCCAGTGCTTTTATTCTTAATATGAATATGACAAGATATGAGAGAACCACTAAAATTCCAAGTAAGTTTTGAGGATTTGTACAATGTTACTATTAGTCCCTTTAAGGCGCGAGTCCGACGAAGCACGGATCGCGTTACGTAAAATGCTTCAAGCAGTCGTATTAGCCAGTCAAGTGTTCGGCAACTCCTCTGAAGAACTATACAAAACTACTCATACCTCATTTCAATATGAAATGAATATAAAACACCTCTCCAGAAAGTTTTCTTGGAATTCAGGTGTATGAGATACTTCTAAACGAATACAAATATGAACATAAGGTCATTATGTATTCGATGCACGTGCAAGTTGACATTTCGAGGATAAAATTGAAAGCGAGATATAGAGGTGATACAACACAACATAATACATAATGATTTCCAAAGATTGGTATAAGCTGTTATTCATTTTCCGAGTTGCTGACAAGGCATATACACAAATAACATACTAACCTATACCAAATAAGTATAATCTTTTCAAGAAATAGAGATAAATAATTGTCCCTGTACACACGGTCTAGATTAAGGCCCGGCGCAGACAGAACCGACTCGACCCGATCCGATTGTTTTTCAGCCTGATTAACTCCGAATGCGCTGCCCCAGGACTCCGGTTTTTCCAGTCAAGTGCCAGACGGACGTCATTCGAGGCCGATTCAACATGTTGGATTGGCTCCGACTGAGCGAAACTGACTCTAGCCTGACTGAAAACCAGTCGGATCGGGTCGAATCGGCTTTGTCTGCGCCGGGCTTAATTTGTGAGTTATTATCTGAGCTACAAAAAAAAGACGTACAGCAATACAAATACCATGGATATATTAAATTGGCCGAGTAAACCGCTTATAGTGACGATGGTAATCATACTTTAACAACAAAAACAAATCCTGAATTATAAGGGGGAATTACAGGGGAAGGACGTGGGCGTGGAAATATGAGTTGGATTTAACTAAACAAAGTAGCGAGCTAGAGCCTAGATATAAGGGAATTGGGAGACGAACAAGGAAGAAAGTAAACGGGGGAGAGGTGGTTATAAATGCGAAGAGAGAGGAGAGGAGAGGAGAGCAAGGGAACGAGGGGGAGAGGTAAATATACAGTAGAGGGGGAGAGGGGGATATGTCGAGAAGGGAGTACGGAGAACAGATATGGGGGTGGGGTGGCAGAAACCATGGGGAGAGGTGGATAGATGGAGAAGAAAAGGAAGAGGAGAGCAAAGGAAAGAGGGGGAGAGAGGTGGATAGATCGAGAAGGGAATATGGGAGAACAGCCAGAGGGGAGGAGAGGGGAGGGGTGGCAGAGACCAGGGGGGGAGGTGAATACATGGAGAAGAGAGGGGAGAGGAGAGCAAATGAGAGAGAGGGTGAGGGGGATATCTGGATATATAGATCGAGAAGGGATTTGCTGGAGAACAGAGGAAGTGGGAGAGAGGTGGGGAGATGGAATAGAGAGGGAAGAGGTTGATGACTTATAGAGAAGAGCGGGGAGATGGTTTTCAAGTTTAATTTGTGTTATTGGCTGTCTGCCTTCCCATCGTGACAATGGAATGCAATCTGCGAAAATGATTTGCGAATAATTACATCTGTGGATCTGTAAAGCGACAAGGCTAATCAATATCTGACAATGGATACCCAGAGACACATCAAACATGAATAACTGCACCAGGAAATCACGTAACTTTTTTTTATTATGTATAGACGAAAAAAGTCATGTTGATTGCAAAAAACACCCATGTCATTAACGCGAGGGCACATAGCTATATTGTGATGAATGTGGTAGTTATGTGGCATGGTTTAGTATTAGCAAAGCTAAAGATAATTCTGTCGTTTTCAGCTAGCTAGAATCGAATAAAAAAAAAAAGCTGGTACGGTTTGGTATCGGCAGTGCTAATTCTACTAAATATAAGTGTGTACCTAGCTCAACCTAGTGTACCTAGTTCAATGCAGAAATAAGGGCAACAGAATAGTTACTCTCAGGATAGATACAACCATGGTGTACGTGCCTTCAATACCTGATTAGCGACTTTTAAAGGATCTAGTAACTTTGTGGACATGTGCAAAAACTGGCAAATGGTTAATAAAATTGTGTATTTACCTGTATGTGATATAATTTGTCCACTAATTAATGTGCTAAGATTTCAAGTTAAATGGATGAATTATATGGCCGTGTGATGAGCAAAGTAATGTATGCTAACTCATTGCATTAACGTTGTACACAATATCTGACGGATAATTTCCATATACAAACATTTCGATCATAAATGTCTTTATAACGAAAGAGAAATTTGTAAAACTACCCTTACAAAAAAGTACCATGGTAAAACCATGGTTTTGATGGTAGTACCATGGTAATACAATGGAATCCATGGTAATACCATGGTACCCATATTTTGACCATGGTAGTACCATGGCACCCATGGTATTACCGCGGTAGTACCATGGTTATACCATACCATACCATAGTATCCACTGTGATACCGTGGTACCCATAGTTTAACCATGGTATTACCATGGTATAACCACGGTATACCATGGTACAGAACCTGGGCCAATATACCGTGTCAACATGGTATTGTACCGTGCCATGGTTTTACCATGGTATACCGTGGTACTATACCATGGTAAATGTTTACAAGGGTAAAACCGGTTCCATGCATGTTTCCATTCGTAACATGAATTCAACACAGTATGTGTGAACTGCTATAATTCGAAGTAAGTAATGTAGATTTTGACAATGTTACTGAATTCCTTTAAACCTACATGAAACATGGTAATCGAAAAGAAGAACCCACGTCACGTAGACAAGAAGTGATTACAAGGTCTGGTTACTCAGACAAACTAACTTATATACCCTCGATTACCTAGACCAGGGAATTGGAAGTACATGACTGACTATGAGGACATTCAAATGTATAGCTTTACAAAGATGGATATATATCCAGTCTTCTTTAACAGAGTTAAAGGGGACCACCAAGCAAAGAACAACATATAACTATATGTTTTGGTACCATTTTGTGATATCAAATAGATACCCAACATTTTGCAATGGGTTGTGTAATCCATAAGCAATGCAATTAACTACCACCACTTACGGAACCAGTATTATTTAGTGGTTCCGTACGCGCCAAACATTTGCGAGTGCGCCACGCGTACGTTTGGAGACAAAAGAATCCCGGACGATTCGTTCGCTCTGAACAAAGGTAGTCTTCGTACATGCAGACCCATGAACGCATGCTTTAGAATGGTGATGCGTTTTCCAATTATTTTTTTTCTTTCTGGAATTATATTTTCTGAACGTGTTGATGGAATGGACTACTAAAGATGTTATCTTTCATTTATAAGAATATTATTTTTGTGTGTTGGTACCCTTTAAGGGGTGAAACAAATGTTATCTCCTTGGTAGAGCTCATGGTGGCTATGGCGGTCTCCTGCGATTATGTGCTTTCTCTATTACTTATACAACTAAAAGAGCATTATATTTTGTGTTTGTATTATGTTTCATATACTTGAAACTCGTCATTTTATTACGAATACATGAACATTTTACGTACAATTATGATTGTGTATTGTTTTGAAAATGCAGAACTACAACAGTTAACACGAAACAAACAAATTCCTGTATAGGAATGCCAGGCAAGGACAATGGCTTGTTCAACAATATCTGACTACAGGCGTGAACACCCAACCACATCGAACATCATTATAATATGAGTACCTACGTTTAAACACAGGATATGGCATAGAATCAGCATTTATTTTTGAAAGGTGTTTTAGGCTATGAGGTTTTCCCCTGAGACACCTGAAACGCTTAGCCTGAAACGCTGGATCAACACGATGATTCAAGATTAGACGAGTGTAGTTAAAGGGATTTAATAACATTGTCTAAATCCACCAAACTTACCTTGACTCAGAATTCTAGTGGTCCTCTAATAACTTGTTGTACTCGTATTACCAATAGAAATCATGGAACATGTTTTGGTTTTTCGAATCTCCCTTTCGTTGAAATGAAGTGTATTTGTATTTATCCACTGGAAAGTTATAACTGTGTGCAAAGTCAGTGCAATGAGACTGCGAAAATTACTTTGCATTTCCGCTCATTATCTTGGCCATATAACATCCATTTAACGTGAAATGTTCACACGATATACTTAGTGGACATATCAGATCACAACCATACACATTAACTGTTTTTAACCATCACATGTCAAGAAAGTGACTATAGATCCCTTTAAATGTATTATGTGACTACATATTATGTATATGAAAAACTAACACCCACATGAGATATTCATGATTATAAGATCACGAAGAAGAGGGGAGGGAGATAAGGTCTGATGACCCGGACCCTTTAAAGGGACATAGTAACATTGTCCAAATCCTCAAAACTTACTTGGAACTCTAGTGGTTCTCTCATACCTTATCATATTCATATTAACAATAAAAGTGCTCACGAGACAGGTTTCAGTTTTTCAAATTTCCATTTCGTTCAAAAGATATTTACGATTGAAGTGTTAAGATATGAAATTGTATACGGGATAATTCCATGCCGTCTACAAAGTAATTACAATGAGTTAGTATAAATATCACTTTGCATTTTTGCTCATATCTCAGCAAAAAAACATCCAATTAACGTGAAATGTTCACACATTACCAGGGGCCGTGGAACCGGGGGGGGGGGGGGGGGGGGGGGCTGCAGCCCCCCCCCCCCCCTTTGGGCTTAAAACTAAGAAATACATAAGCACAAAATCATACTTATAATAACAGCCCAAATGAGATCAGCCCTCCACTTTCAAAACCTTTCCGCGGCCCCTGATTACTTTGTGGAAATATCAGATCACTCAAATACACATTTCATTAATCACTCATCACTTTTTGCACTTGCCAACAAAGTTACTAGATCCCTTTAAGGGTTGCCATGGGTAGGGATGCTACACACCACGGTTCGCCATTCTAACTATACTGTATACGGCTAGTTTGTGCGCCTTACACTGTTAAAACACTGTGTAAAAAAACGCTGTGTAAAAATGGTTGTTGAATCTTTTTATACAACATTAGGTGTAGCATGAATAGTTGTAGAAAGAAGGGTTGTGTAAAGCGGCCATTGTTCAAGCGCTGTGAAAAGTGTTAAATCACGTGATAGTTTCGACCGCGAAATCACCGCGACAAAACCCCTTTTGTCCCCCAGCAGACCAAGCGAACCGAGTTAGCGCAGTCAGTAGCGTGTTAGACTTATAACCCAAAGACACCCGGTTCGATTCCGACCTTGCCGCTTTTTAGTACAATCCTTTTTGTATTTGCTATTTCAACAACAGGGTTGTTGAAATTTATTCTAAACAACAGTTGTTGAAAAAATTAAAACAACAGTTATGTAAACTTTAAGCAACTGGGGTTGTTGAATGTTTTCAATAACAGTTGGATGGTTCATAATATTAAACAGCGGTTGTTGAAAATTTTCAACAAGTCTTTGAATTTGTTTACACAGCGTTTTAACAGTGTACATTACAGAAGTGACCGGTGTTCTCGTATATTGGTCAGGTCTCCGCTCTTCGCACTAATCGGCCAGTGTTCGAGCCTTGGCCTCGTCTATCGGATGGTGACGATAAAGGGCGGTCCCAGGCGTAAATAATCATAGTTGATTGAACGCTCTGCAAACAAATTAAAATAATAACCAACCAACCATGACACTGAGCTAATGTGTATTTCGCACCGTGCTTAAGACGTTCGCAAGATGACACCTCGCGTATAGATTAACTAATCCGAACCAAAGTTATCACCCCTTCGAATATCATTTAATACAGAACGACTAAAGTCACGAAAAAGAGGAGAAATTACCCAAGCCAATACCCAGAATTTTTTTAAAAATAATCCTAGGGTAAATAAGTGCATGTGGAATGAGCTATGGTCGTGTCATGGCTTGACACTTAGATGGATGAACTTAAAGGTACACTTTCGGCTTTCACCTAAAGTTAGAGATTTGATGGGTAAATTAGTAAAAAATGTCAGCACCAAAATCTAGGGGATCATGAGTCAGCGAATGTAAAGCACTTCACGTTTTTGCCCATAAATTGGCCATGTGTCATTTATCACGCGAATTTCACAAAGCACTCAGTGATCATGATATAAGACTACATTAATTGCATTTTATCGATTATTTGTCAGTTGTTGCATGTGGCATCACAAAGCTACTACATCCCTGTATAACAAGGTTCAGAACTTCAGAAGCTCCGTATAAACTACGTCGTCTCTTATATAGAAAAAAAAAACGGTTTTATTCTCGGCGTTATTTTTTCGAAATCAGGCAAGATAAAGGTAATGCTATTTTTGGAAGATGTAATAAAAACAAACGGTTTTATTCTCGGCGAGATATTTCGAAATCAGGCAAGATCAACGTTATGCTATTTTGGAGATACAATGTACTTAGTATACTGTAATAAATAACATTGCTTTTGTCACGTAAGCAGGCCTGGGACCAATCCTATTAAAACATGAACGTTCGTGCGCAGGAATGAATTATTCTGCATGAGCTGCAGTAGCCGCGGGCAAGGCGAAGTGTAAGAGAGAGTACTATCATCAGGGTAGAGATGGTAGAGATGTGTCTTGTGATGAGAGTGCTCATACATCACTCCTCCGACTTCTGTTTCCTAATCCCGACCTTATCCCCCCCCCCCCCCCCCCCCTTACCCCGCACAAATTCCTTTAAAGGCAGTTCGGATTCGTAAATCAGACGCGCGGCGCCATCTTGGGAACGTCTTGCGCACGGTGCGTAATACATATTGGCTCAGTGTTATGCAGTGCGCGCAAACTAGCCCGTTTCAAAATGGCGACCTACGGTTTAGCACAGCATATCCCACGCTTGGTGATCGTTCTCTTCGCGTTCAAGGCATGTAAAGTCCCTGTCCCACTTACAAGAATCGCCACGATTTACAAGCCGAATCGACAAGAACTTAAGTTAATGTCTTGACGGTTCGTGACCAATTGGCTCTTGTACGCACGACATACCGAGAGACTATTGCGACACCGCCAATAAACCGTGACGAAAACGCAGGGTCTTTGCAAGATACCGACAAGACTTCATCAAGAGCTAAACAGAATCTTACAAGAATTATCCAGAATTGTTAAGAATAAGCTACAATACTATTAGGACGTCGCCAAGACATCATCAACACATCAACGATAGGTCAACAAGACGTCTGCTGGACCTGCGTGTCACGTGGGAAAGCGCCACTTTATATCTATGTTTCCATGAATGTTATGTACAGTTATGTATATTAATATGCAACGGACGTCATTGGAGGCTGAACACATTTTTGGAAATTGTCGCCTTTTTATTATCTTCGTGTCACGATTAAGGACGTACGAACGAAGTGTCGCAGGTTGTTTGAGGGTTTTCGCCCGATTACCATTTGCCATTATTTGAAACTGTCAAGCGACGTGGCTAAACACCTATCTACCCGGAAAATGAAATGAACCTACTCAAGAATAAGATAATTCAGACCCAAATGGGATGATCTATGTCCATGAGAAAGTGATGTATATATACAAATTATTCAAATTTCACCCGAATATGGTTGCATATCAAGAACTATTTCGGGTGAGGGACGATACGTGATTATTATGTACGACGTTGTTATTGCTCGCTTGGCAGTCATTTTGGTGAAGAAGAAAAATAAGTAAAGAAAAACCAAAAAACGAACCTCAAATATAATTTTTTAAATGGTTCGGATTAATAGTAAATCAGACGCGCGTTGCCACTTTGCGAGCGCCTTGCGCACGGTCCGTAATGTATATACATTGCAGTGTTGGGTCCAAGACCAGAGGGTCCGAGGTCAAGATCAAGATCAGACAGTCCGAGATCAAGATCAAGACCAAGATCCGCAGCTCAAGATCAGAACGAGATCAGAACCTCTGAGATCAAGATCAGAAATGTCCGAGATCAATAACAAGATCGAGATTACTGATGCTGATCTCGAGACTGGTCTCGAGATCAAGACCGATCTCGAGATACCCAACACTGGTACATTGACTCGGTGTTATGCATCACTTAAAAAATAGCCTAGTTCAAAATGGCGACCGCGGTGTAGCATCCCCGCACTCGAAGAACTTTAACATACCGCCACTTCACCGCCAATCTATGTTGGCTCCGTTTACATCAATGTATGCATGAAGCTAGGCAATGCGACGATATAGCACAGCCTGCAGGGGATTAAGAAGAAATTCGGCCAGACACGGTGCATGCACCCAAATTGCATGCATCAATCATTGTTTTCTCAAATTTCCAAACGGTTTTGGTAATTTGGTGTTCGAATTAGGCTACTCAGCCTACGCGCGGGGGCCGAGACAGAAGGAGGGGGTGGTTTAGGGATGTAAGGAGGGTGAGGGGGACACGGAGGGGTGATAAGGACACCCTTTACTTGCATCATGTGCAAACAGGAGTAATAATGTATTATCTTATAGTATTGGTAGTCTTCTGTGGGACCACAGGCGGGCAAGAGTTACAATGAGGGCCGGGCGGGGGGGGGGGGGGGGGGGGGGGAGGGGGGGGGGGGGGGGGGGGGGGGGGGGGGGGGGGGGGGGGCGCTTAATTTCCCCCTCCTCCTTCATGTCATTATCTATAGCTCAGACTACATGTATAGTTATTTAACGTATACGGCTTTCTATAATTAGGGATGAAAAACACATTCTGATAATTTGCACGTAATGCACATAGGCTAGCACATTTTGCTTCTGGCGTCAACCTGTTTTGTTCTTCAAAGTTTTATATTGTATTTTTTATTTAATTACGGTAATTACATAAGTTTGATATACACATGCAGTGATGTATTACGGGAAACATATGTATACAGTGAACGTAACATTATACATCTTACACATACAACATTAAAATAAACATTCAACTCACGCGTACACGCCAAAGTTAAACAAACGCAAAAACAAGAACTACACCACCAATTAACACAGAAACGTCGCAAATTTGCAACAGTATATTTATTGTTTCCACCACAAGTGAAACCTGATGAGCCATTGTTGCTATAACCATGAATACCTAACTAACCATTCCTAATTATCTGATGTGGTTCTACACGTTCTAGATTTTCGTTTCACTAACGGGTATGCTTTTGTTTCCTCTAAAAACAATAGGACTTTTGTAACCGTGAAATTATATCGTCATATCAGGTGCACACTGTGTATTCTCTGTCAGGCAACGAGGCATCAAGTTCCGATTTAATATACAAAGCTATAATATAAACAATAACTTCTCCCTTTCAAATTTAAGTTCTAGGATTTCAAAAACGTGCAAGCAAACGTTCATATAGTCTAGTTCTAGACCCTCGGAATCTGATCTCCGCCACCCCGAAGATCTGTACTACAGCAGTGATCGCTGCCAAACCAGTTTGGCAGCGATCACTGCTGTAGTACAGATCTTCGGGGTGGCGGAGATCAGATTCCGAGGGTCTAGAACTAGACTAACATTCATATAATATTGTAGTACAATACCTTAAATATCACAGTACCTCGCCACAATAATAAAAATGCTATTTTCAGAAACAATTTTCTATATATAGGCGCCTTCTCCTGGTTTTTGTGAAATTGAGCTGTTATTACTCAGGGAAATAGCATACATCAAAACAATAGATACCGGCCACCTTAATAAACACTATTTTTAGAAACATTTTCTACGTGCATGCATTTTGGGATCGATTTCGGTGGGATTGAGCTTTTTTATGATGGGGAAGCATATCTATTTCAAAAACATAATATATATGGAAAGACTTTGCACAATTTTGTTTCTATAAATACTTTGCCGGTATATAGCTGCTTTGTAATACATGCGAAATCGATGACATTATTTTTTTCTCCATCATACTTTGATAATAATTTTCATTTTAGAATTCTGAATAACCCATATATTATATTCGACTAGGTAAAAATCAGCTTTATTATGATTGGATTCAATGTCTATTTCAGACTTGTCTAAAAGATGTCTCAGACTTTGTATCAACAACACTGTTCATATAGAAACCCACCATCTAATTAGTTCCAATACTATACGAAAGTGAACATATAGGTCTAGGAATAATGATTCTAAAAGTTGTTTTTTCTCATATGTGTTAATATAATTAACGCCAGATTTAATTATTCGATCATGATGTTTCTTTGAAAAATATAATAGCAAAATGTTCGACATCGGTATATTAAAAGGAGATACTCGTGTATTTGTACTAGTTATTTCCCCTTTTTATAGAAACTGTGGTTCGTGAGTTTTGCGTTAGCTTGAATTGATAATAATCATATAATTTCTTTATCATCTTCTCAACCACTGACCCTTCGTCATTCTCCTCTATCATGTAAATATTTGTAAAAGATCGTATGGGGGTCGTAGAACCTGTCAGAATCGGTCCGAACCTTAAAACAAAGGCTAGTTTGCGAGCAGTAATAACGCTGCACCAGTGTGTATTTCGCACCGTACGCAAGGCATTCGCAAAATGGCGCTACTCGTCTGATTTATTGAATCCGAAGTTTACCTTTAATCAATACAAAAACAAGACGAGAAAACGTCTCCGAGTAAAGATTTGAACCGTGAAATTGTATACTTATGCTGGCAAGGCTAAGCAAACTCTTGCGTTCATTACAAAGAAGCGAGGATATCAAATACACGCAGGCAATTTCTTTGGAAGCCTTCTTCTTTTATATTCGTCCCTCTTACTAGTAAAAAAAAAGACACACAAAAAAACAAGACTTTATATAGGCTTATGTTTACAATGAAATTGTATCCTGGGATCCTTTGCTTCTTAAGATTTGGAGTGTGAGCAAACTCTCTGTTGAGTAGACAGCGGAGGATGGAGTCAGCGAATGCCCCCCCCCCCCCCCCCCCCCACAGTTTTATGCTGTCACAATGTGGTGCCTCGGATCATGAATACCAATCATGGATTCTACGGCACATGTTCACATCCATTACGCCCCCGTTTCACAGCCATTAATAAGCCCCCCCCCCCCCCCCCCGCCCCCTGTGTTTCACACCAAATACTGCTTCATAATATATGCCATACACTAATTTCTAAGCTATTATTACAGAGAATATCAAATTCCAT
This sequence comes from Echinarachnius parma, assembly GCA_037951105.1. Lineage (NCBI taxonomy): Eukaryota > Metazoa > Echinodermata > Echinoidea > Clypeasteroida > Echinarachniidae > Echinarachnius > Echinarachnius parma. The sequence continues at coordinate 23,114 of JBAMJV010010949.1, read as the reverse complement.
GCAGTTGCATTTGCAAAATTATTACAATCATGATGGAGGTGGGATTGATTTCATGGAGCGACGAAGGGATATGGGCAATGACGGGTGATGGGAATATAAACATTGATGAAAAGAAGTTTAAAGGGGACCACCACTCAAAGAAACGTTGTTTGATATTAAAAATATATCCAACACTTTTCAAAGGGCTGTGTAATTCATAAACAATGCAATTAATCACCAAACACTTACGGAACCAACAGGGCCTCATGGTTCAGTATGCGCCAAATGTCTGCGAGTGCGCCAATTCTATACGCGCGTACGTTATTAGACAATATAACCACCGAAGACACGTACGTCCAAGACAATGGATAGTCTTCTTCTGCAGACCCATGAACACATTAGTATGGTGATGAGTTTTTCAAGTATATAATTTGTCTGGAAACCTATTTTTCTGATCTTGTTGGTTGAATGGACTACTTAATCTGTTATACATTTCTTCTATACGAATACTATTTGGGGATGTTGGTTTCCTTTAGGTTATTAAAGGGATCTAGTAACATTGTCATTATCCACACAACTTACTTAGAACTCTAGCGGTTCTCACATACCTCGTTGTATTTGTATTACCAATAGAAGCATGGAACAGATTTCGGTTTATATTACCGAATTTATATTAAAAAGATATGTTTATGATTGAAGTGTTCGGATTTGAAAGTCTCACTGGGATACTTTCTGTGTACAAAGGAAGTGCCATGATTTAGCAAATATCACTGTGCATTTTCGCTCACTACTCAGTAATACGACATTCATCTATTATGAAATTATCAACCATTCTGTGCACATATCAACAGATTTACTAGATCCCTTAAATCCACAGACATATTGGAAAGGCAAAGAGTGGTGAAGCTCTAAATGTCAATACAGACAGCGGGGGCGAGAGAGTGGGGGAGGCCTGGGGGTGTCAAAGTAAAGAGACATATTATGAAATGTCCTTACGCATTTGCTACATTATTACATGAGGGAGGTGGGATGGATTTCATGGACAGCGTGGCAAGGTTTAGTATGTAAACATGGATGAAAAGAGGTTTTTCTTATCCTTGGAGAATAGTGTCTCGAATTCTCATCAGTGGAACAATTACTATAGTACGTGCTAAAACAACAGAAATTACCAGTAACTTGTTACACCATTTCACACCTCTGAAATTCCACTAGCTCATGAAGTGTTGGTTGTGGTGTGCGAACGGATTATTCGAATGGTTTTTCACAAAGATCCTAAGTTGAACTTAACTCTAAGTTTGACTTTAAAAATAATTATGGTAAGCCATTTGTAGCTTTGCAACAAAATATATCAAAAAGCAAAAATTTAAGTACATTAGATTTTCTATAAATTTGTAATCAAGAACATGAAATCTCCTTGATAATGATTCGGATCAACATTTTATGCCTTTTAAAAGAACTTTTAAAAATGTCGTTCGAAGAAACTAATGGCTTTCCATAATTGTTAAGTCCAACTCAGAGTTAAGTTCAACTTAGGATCTTTGTGAAACACCCCCCTGGACCATAACAATTGATATTATTATTATTATTATTATCAAGGACGCTATATTACTATAGCTGGAATGACAAGAGACACTTTGTCTGGATGTCATTGCAAAGCGATTTGCATTGATAATGGAAAAAAAAAGGTGTAGTCATATTTGACAGGTGCGACATAGTTACTGGTATTTTCTGTCTTTTATATAGTCTGAAATAAAGTTGTGCCACTGACGAGAATTCGGGTCAGTAAATTGAGGGAAAGGGGAGTATTCCCTCGTTAAAGTAACACTTTAATGGCGCAGCCAACATCAACATCGATCGTGATTGGGTAGAGGGCCTAAAGTACTGATCGAGAATGTGGAATGACCGTAACATAAACGGGAGGCAGGTTAGATTTACATGGATTGAGGGACAAACGTTTCAATTATAAACAAACTTAAAGTGTAGATTCATTGAAAAACACAACATTAGTTTAATTATACCTCTACAGATAGCTAAGACCATATATAATATGAATATATTACTTTCCAAGCACTCACTCGTCAGAGAAAATTAAAATGGGCAATATATTGAACACCGAATCAAGCGACTTGGCGGAGACCGTAAACATGTCCTTCTGGTGACGTCACGCCAGGGGCATTGAGCGGAAACTGCTATATTTCTTTGCGTGTTATACCGCAAGTTTCGTTATGTACCTGGCGTTACGTCACCAGAAACACACATTTACGGTCACCGCCGAGTCGCTTGACTCGGGTGTTGAAACGGGGTTCAATATATTGCTGTTTTATCTTTTCTCTGATGAGTGAGTGCTTGGAAAGTTGGCATGGCAACGGTTATGTAACCATGCAATGTCAATCATATAGACTGCTATCGAGTTTCATAAATGAGCAAAGATTTGTTAACCCTAATGCTACATCCATACATCTAAATTTGAACATGAGAAAGCTAATGTATCACTTGAAGTACCGGGTTTTAGATGATGTCGACTTTTCGATCCCTTGACTCCCGGGGCAAGTGTCAATGCGAAATTTATATATATAGGTGTGATTGCAATGTGAATAATACAACATCAGCTGCAGGTGTATGTCACGTACGTCGGAAAGAGGTGATAAAGGTAGCCCTTCTGCATTCCGTCGCGAGAAGAAAGGCGACTCGAAGTGCTTTCGAGGATAATGAATCTATGTAATTATGGATTCGACAAGGCGGACGTGATTTATATGCCGCGTTTCTTTGTTTGTTTGTTTAAATCAAAAACCGCAGGTACTGGTAAAGCACACACAATATACATATACGTCCTCACCACAGATGACACTTTCTTGCCCCGCATGATATTCTTGCTGAATCAACCTCGAGTCAAAATAACATACTGTTGAAAGGGTTCTAGTAACATTGTCCAATTCCACAAAACTTATTATCATTTGTCTATCATACCTTGTTTTATTCGTAATACCATCAGAAGCATGCATGGAACAGGTTTCGGTTTTTCGAAATAATAGCAAATAAAGCATACAAAGTTCTCAACATATTATGGGTTGCTTGTAGGGATCATCGAAAACTATGTCTCGTGTTGGAATATTGTTATTTATTTACGGATTCACCTACACGTACAAAGAAAATAATATTCAAATCATTTTTGCCGCGAGCAATTTTTGATTTGTCTGCGCAATTCAGGAAATGTCAGACCGCACTCGTTTCATGAGAGAGCGTGTAGTTTTAAATGTCAATTTAAAAAGGTTAAATTTTACATCTCGAAGCATCCTACAAATTAAAAATGCATATGTCAGGTGGCTTGCCATGATGGACTCAATGGACGCAATTGATTGAAGTTGTCGTTTAACCGCATTAATTGATTTACACCTCCAAAACAAATTAATTCAGTTCCCTCTCGTGTCTTTAGAACGAGATTGTAATGAATAGACAACATGAAACATAAAGAAATATAAATTAAACAAATCTGAATCGCAGAAAGACTTTGCGATATCCGAAAACAACTATAGAAGTAATTACAACTAAACAAAAACATAGAGGACTCTGAAGTTATTATGCTAAAATTTAAAACAAAAAAAAGTGATAAAGGATCGATTTTTAAATATTGTTAAAAGTATTCCGCAAAATCAACCGATGGAACAACTGTAAAAGACATATTAGTGGTTAAATATTCTAAGTTGGACTTAGAAATTATGGAAAGCCATGTGTAGCCTTGGAATGAAATATATTTAAAAGCAATTATGCAAGTATTTTAGACTTTTGATAAATTTTACATGAAATCCCCTTGATAATAGGAAATATCAATGATTTGAATCAACATGTTATGCCTTTTAAAAGAAATGTTTACAAAATAAATTGTTTCAAAGAAACTAATGGCTTTTCATAATTTCTAAGTCCAACTTAGAGTTAAGTTCAACTTAGGATCTTTGTGAAACACCCCCCTGGATCGTTGACCCCTTCTACCCTGGATTGATAACTCAAAGAAAATGTCTAATTATTTATTATTAATATCGAGGGTTTAAACGAGGATTTCAGAAATGAGACATAAAATGTCATACATGACGAGTTGTGAACCTAGGGTTATGTTATGTTATGTGGACGCAGCGAAAGTAATATATTCTTTTTTTTAAAGGTTTTTGGCGGCTTCACGAAAGCAATGTGTTAACGTGTAGCCGGTATATCAGAAACCAATTTATGAACAAAAATTTCAGTAAACGGGATAAGTTTAAAGGGATAGCTCAGTTTTGGTTTAGAGGTCGATTCAAGAAATAATACATTTGTGAGGTAATGAAAAACCTTGTGTAAATTCGAAAGAATACAGGATTTTAAAAACCAAATAAACTTTGTTTGATCGAAATATCAATAAATATGTCCGATTGGAAATAAATGCTGAGCACCAACAAAATGAAATGCCTATACATTTTCGAAAATGTATCAAAATAGTTCAGTTTTTAATGATATCGTACAAGTTTTGGTTACAAAAATTAATTTTGACCAGAACTGTACTCTCCCTTTAACAGTTTGATTAATTCTGTAATATACGTCATACATCTCCGCCCACCGCTGTCTATCCATTGTTTGCCCAACACTCGGCTAATCTAAACCGTATGTTTATATTATCTCGCTGACTAATATCACTAATATAGGGACAACTAATATGTGGTAAGGGTTAGACAAACATACCCAAACCGAGACTAGTATAGTGTTACTTGCATTCAAGGTACTAATGAGTCTTGCTGTACAGTAAAAGATACATCATGGATGTCCCCAATTCCTAAGTCATTCAAGTTGATATGTGCATGCTGGGACATGTGTACAACTTTTGTCACTGTTTATTTCAATAAGTCAAAACGAATTTCATGGATAACAACATTTTGAAATTTCCTTTCGGTGTGATAAATTAATACATTTTTAGTGTGATTCGTCAAACAAAATGGAATGTTTTTTCAAATATCATCTGCTTAAATGAGAATATATTCTATGAACTATAATAATAAGCAAAAAGATTTGTATTTATCAAACACCTGTTCATTTAATTCCCTTTCTTTATATACAACGAAAAGAGAACATGTTAAGAAAACAAAATTAAAGATGAAAGGGGCGGGGCGTTTTTTTTTCCTCCAAAGAATAAGATTACAAATTAAAGTCTAAGATTACAATGTAAGAATGATACATATATTAATAAGTATGTTTGTATAATATGAGAAGAAGAAGGAAGAGGAGGAGGAGGAGAAGGTGAAGACAAAGAACAAGGAGAAGTTATAAGAAGAGGCGAATAAGACTATTAGATTAAGAATTAGAATAAGAAGGAAACTGATATTCAAACACTACATTTACAATTAAAAACCACGTTGTTCCTCAATTTATGTCAATATCTCTCTACCACAACCACTGACAATTAATGGTTAACCGATGAAGTGATTAGATGACAATAGATTGAGGATATAAAACATGTCAAAACTTCCTGATTCAAATCAAGAATCTAGGACACCCGTTGGCATCGTCTACTCGTACGTTAATTAGTTCCGCCTACACTTGAGTATTGGTATATCCCAAAATACACCTTGACACTAAATTGGTTGGTTTTAATTCCATTTGAAAGTTCATTGAATAAAACATAATCATTCCCTTGCGATTGCTCTCATAGTGGTAAAATTTGATTTCAAAATATTTTCTTTATTGTCTGGCCAGGCGATATCTTTACTTTTTAAAAAGATACATAAAATGCTTATACACTTCTTTCAAAACATTTAAAAAGAGGTTTATAAATAGTTGTTGATGATATATCTATTTATTCATTATTTTAACAAAACATCACATGCACAATTTTGTATGAAAAATGGTTGAAACCAATGAGTTTTTAGAGAGCGCCCTCTTGAGTTGTAACGGCTACTTTTGAATGATAACTGGGTTTTTACTTAGTCGTTTGTAATTGTGTATACCTTTCGAGCAGGGTGGAGTTATAAATGTAAGTTTGTACTGTAATGGTGCAGGTTTTGGTTACTCCAAGCAAATCGTTACAATTCCGTTAACAGTTTTATTTTGAAAACGATAGAATAAGAAATCAAATATCTTCATTTCAAGAAGAAGAATCGACAATCAGATATTCTCCTCTTGTTAAGCCGTGCAGGTGCTATCGAATCGTCTCACTTATGTCTACTTTTTTTTTCTTTTTTTCACACAATAATGGTTTATTGGGAATCCGCAGACATTTAAAACGGGAAGAATCCAATTCCGAATATTTTTTTTCGTCGTCGTCGTCGTCGGAGACAGTTCGCCAGTTGAGTTCTGATGACAGTTTGGCATTTGGAAATGTTGCATTACAGGGAGCCTCGATCACTACTTAAAAACGATTTTATTCCGATCTTTTAACCCTCCGAGTACTATCGACTCTAGCCACAATTATACATGAAGTTAGAAATGTTGATGTGTTTCTAAAAGAACACAATAGACAAGTGTTGAATGAGTTGTAATGTCACTTGATTTGTTACCAAGCTTCTGTTCCTTGTATATAGATGATAAATAAATGAAAGTAAAGAACTTAATCTAGTGGATTCTTGGAATCTACTTTGGGACTCAGAGTGAGAGGGTTAACTCTTCTATAGGTATACAAGGGACCACATAGAAATGTATCTTATAGAATGCGTTAAATGAAGACTTTATATTAAAATATTAATCAGAAACGTAAAAAACTAAATGTGCAATAACAATCAAAACATGTAATAACGTTTTCATGTACAATAACAATAATGCTTCAATAACAAACTACATTAGATTATAATAATATTGTCAAAGGATTGAATGGCCGGATTGCAATTTGTTTTGTTTAAACATGTCAACTGTCAACAAATGATAGTGATGATAATATTGTATCATATTTTATTGATACAGCGATTCACTGTAACTGATACATTTAGGATTTAATTACATCTCTAATGTCCATATATACAACACGACGCCAAATATTGGCGACTACAATCGTTGATCTACTATTGTTATAGTATAGAGGCAGCCAAACCCGTCTTTAAAACCCAAGTGAACGTGCTTAGTGAGAACCCGAGCTTCGGAGGATAAAGTCAATGTGAACGCGAGGGATAAACGGAACAGCTGCACCGGGCATTTGCCGGGTATTAAAGTCATATATGCGTGGGTTATAATGGGTAGTCAGCAAATTCCAACTTGAATCCACCGTAATCTCTCGAGGTAAACTCACGATATGTGTTGGATCGATCGAAGAGCGGTGCTTCGAAATATCTGAACACGGGCCTTCTTATGAAATTGCATGCAGCAAGAATTTCTCACGCTGTCACCCAAGACATCAAACAGCGGCACTTTGAAGTCTGTTTGCGGTTAAGCGGACATGTTACGTGATATTTTCGCTCGTAAACATCTCTGATGACTAGTACAAACATTCCGAACGCGACTATTTTTGATGCTTTTTTGACTCGGGTATTCGGAAGTGGGACAGTTTGCGATCGCTACTTATAACTGAGCCAATGGGGATTACGTACTGTGCGTTAAAGTGCGCAAGATGGATCCACGCGTCTAATATACCGGTCTGAATTCCCTTTAACCAAAATCTGAGCTGAGCACTGTAATAATACTAGAAATACGCAGTCATGTCAACGCCTATATAATCACGATAGTAAGGCCATGAAAAATAAATGGTTGGATTGGCGTAACCCGCCCGACCCTAAAAATACCGCCGACCCTAAAGGTTTTTTCTGATTTTTTATTTTTTATTTTTTCAAATTGCGATATGTGTTATTTGTGTGTTATATGTGTGTTTTTGTGTATTTGTGCGAATCCTGAAAAAAAACGGGGAAAAAAAACCCTACCTACCTACCCTAATGTTTGGTTGCCCGTTACTCCAATCCAACAAAAACAATTTGTTGGCCTAATGGACGTCGCAAATCTAACGCAGATGGTAACATGGTGCCTAGACAGAAAAATCCATCTCGTTATCGGGGTCCTTTAATATTATGACGTCATACTATCCCACGACACGTCATACTATCCCGTACTAAGAGCGGGTGAAAAAAATCGTCAAAGAACCCTCGAAACATTGGCTGATTTTTCGGACTACATGTTGCCGTATCATGAACTTCGCAAACCACCGTGGACAGAACTTAAATAAAGACAAAGTTTCAAGCGACCTTATCCATTTCATTTGTAATTGTAATTGATTGCACAAAGTTACAATTATTTAAAAAATGCTTTCTTTATACCTATTAAACATATTATATTTGTTGTTATTAAAACTCGTACATTATACACGTACAATAACCATTTTTTTTTACAAAAAAAGTGGACAAAATTAAAAACAAATTGTCGAGCGTATTACTTATCTATTCGATTTGTAATTCAAATGTCTGTATCATAAGCTACAAATGTCTAAGACATATATAAATATATTCCCTAAAGGCATGTAGCATGTAGCCTTGTGGAAGGACATAAAAGTGACGTTAGAATTCACCTCGACAAATAAAGCGAAAAAGGGATTAATTTTTAGTGAAATATTGACTGTTATTGAAATGGCATTATCATATTGCCCCGTGGGAAACCTAACTTTTTCTCTTCTCTAAACACGGATTATGTGATGTAAAGATCTAAAAGATCTATATAAAATGGATCTAAATTCCAACCCCCGCGTCTGCGAAAGGAGCTTTTAAAAGCTTCTATAGCTGTAAACTGACACCTAAAAAACAGTAACACGTCTTTATTTCGTGATATAACTCAAATGCCCTCTACATTCAGTCAATAATGACCTTCATAATAATAGCGGGGTATAGAGTGGCATGGAAACCAGGTTTCTGGACTCCATTTAAACATAATTCACCTATTATAATTATACAGTATTTTTAAAACTTATACAATAACTCACGAATACAATAACTCATGGCTATTAGCCCAACGATTCTATATTCAACCACTGGGTTACGTACATAATTGTGCGATCTTTTGGTTTCGCGCGATCATTCTCCTTTTGCGATACAGGGTGAAAATGGTATATAGAGAGTCAGAACCCTTAAAAAATGGCGCACGTGGGCATGCATTTTTGTTCGTCTTTTGTTTTTTAATATTGTTTTATATACTTGTTTGTATTCAGACTAGTTTGTATTTTGGACACTATTTTGGGGCCTTTGTTTTTCTTGATTTTTTCTTAAATTTATAACTTTTACTTCTTACTTCGCTGTTGCCACTTTATCACATAGGTCAATTAGTATACTTTAATTAATTTTGCTTTTTTTTTTTTTTTCCCCTCGTATTTTGTGCCACGTTATTCGGGGCAGCTATAGGGAGGGGTAAAGTGCCCCCCCCCCCCCCATCTCTTTCACCCACCCGACGCTATATACGCCATTAGGAGTACAAAAGTATGTGTGTGTTTAACTGCTATAGTGCTTATCAATTATTATTTTCATGAGAACCATTCGAGGGCAAGGGACATCATTATGCATCATATGGTACATCCTTAGATGCATTTGGAGATAAGAGAAGGATTTAACTTTATCACGACGGATTTTTAAAAAGAAAAACAAATCCAGCTTTTATCTGTTTATACGATGTTTGTTTATGTCAATATTATTGATGCAATATCCCCCTTTCGAATGATACCTGTGTGTGTTGCCGTGGCAACTGGAAACATTGTTTACGTTAAATCTCACCGTTGTCTCCAAAGTCTACTTTTTATATTTCCATCTCTCCACCCCAAGAAAATGTACAACCGTAAACCAAAAAATAATAACGCTCATCCAAAGTTATTTCAAGATGCATTCAAACTTTCAAAGATATACTTGGAGTACTTGGAACGTGTTTGTTCTTCTTTTCTTAAGAAGATAGTTTTCAGTTGATGGGAGTCACCTGGCCGTATCGTGTAACGAAATTCCAGCATAATAATAATGTTTATTTAAAGATTACGTACTTTCATTTCAAGTTTGTTCTACGTAGCTTATAAGTTTATTATATTGTTTTTGTTTTGTTCCGATGGGATTTATTTATCTATCTAAGAATCACAAGATAAGCTTTACTATCTGACAGCTCTTAACACTCCCCAATTACTATGATCTAAACAAAATAACAGTGGTATTGTCATGGCAAATAAAATGCACTGCGAAAACAACATAAAATGCCGATTAAGTATAGTTGAAACTGTTGCCATGGTAGCGCACCCGAATGTATAAATCAGAACATAATTGTATCGACCGTAAATGCCATTCCACCTCATTAGCGTTGTCACATTAACAATCAATGCTGTACTGAGATGAACAGAAGAGCTTAGTTCCAAAAGGCGCTAAATCCACTTTCCATAAACAAATGGAGTTGATGATATCAGTACATAAATAAGCTACATAGCTACATAGACGAATTGCACAATCAAAATTAAAATATGGAACGTTCCATTTTCATATTACCATTTGTATGTGTACAAAGTTGTACAAAGAAACTTACTTTTCTCTAAAGTTGAAATAGTGGATTTAACGCCTTTTGGAATTAAGCTCTTCTTATTTAAAATCCGTTTACAAATATTCTGCGTCTCAGAACGCATACAATGATGAGAAAATCCACGTTTAACCTACATTTTTCCCGTTGATAAACAAAAATTACACATAAATAAGTCCTTTCTGCTTTTATGGGATTATAAATAGTTTGTTATTTTGGGGGACACGCGGGTTTACCACTACCCAAGGGCGTCGATTTCTTCTCGCCACTGGGGGGGGGGGGGGATGATTCGTAATTTTGACCATCTCTGGCGAGGGAGCGAAGCGACAACCCAGCAGCGTGCCCGGGTTTTTATGGCTGAGGGGGGGGGGGGGGGGGGGGGGGCAAAGCTTTTGAATTCAGCTGTTTAGAAATTGGAAGATTATTAAGGGCACATCGCAAGCATCATGTTATGAGCTGGGCTTTGTCCAATATGAACCTGATAGATACATATATTGCAAGCATTCTGATGGAACCCTGAATAGCATCAGTCATGGGATACCCACATTGGGAAGCTTATTGGGGGTCCAGGGGGCGGAGTCCCCGGAAGCTTTGGGATTTGTAATATCCAGATATAAAGATGTTGTCTATATGTAAATAAAGAGTTAACTATTCTTTAGTTAATTGGCCTTTGAATTAGCTGTTAAGAGATTGGAAGATTATTAAGTGCACATTGCAAGCATCCTGTTATGATGAGGGCACTGTCCAAGTATGGACGAATTTTAGCCTGATAGATAAATACTGTTGATTACAATCATCCTGATGGAACCCTGAATAGAATAAGTCAAGGGATACCCACATTGGAAAGCTTATTGCGGGTCCAGGGGGCGAAGCCCCCGGAAGCTTTGGGATTTGTAATATCCAGAAATATATTTACTATTGCACTAAGCTCAATTTTAGTGAGCGAAGCGCAAACGCACAGTGGGCCAGGATCGCCTGAAAGTTTGCCAAGAGAGAAGTCCTGAATAAAAACTAGTTAATGAGTTCATGGCTGGTACTGGGTCAAATAACCTTAATGGGGGTTCCAGGGGCGCAGCCCCGGAAGATTTTGGATTTGGGCAGTTTAGCATTATCAAAAAGTGGTTTAAAGAAGACTATAGTAACAACTTCCATTCATGAGAGGGGGCAATGCTCCTTAATTTTAATGTTATTATATGTTTTTGAACCCCAAATATTGGGGGGATGATAATACAGGCCATCCCCCCACCTGAAATATTGGGGGGATATATCCCCCCATCCCCCCCGTGATCGACGCCCCTGGGCACTACCACACCCTATGGTATATGTTCTGCCTGGGAAAATGGCACGATGGTGCTGTCGTAAATATCTCCGACGAGGACAAGTCTCATGGAAATATGCGACTTTTTATCACTATTATATTTTGATGAAAATTGCTAATCTTGTTAAAGTTCTTCTTCATACGAACACCATTTTAAGAATCAAAGTTGTGTATCACGGTCTTGCTTGAAGCTATTCCGAATAAATACAAATGTAAATATCAATGTATACACGTACAAGCTCTTGTGGGCGAGGAATTGCAATTGTATTTTCGAACTAATCTGAAAATCTATAATATTATTATAACCATGGTAACCAAGTTAAACATTCTACGTATATGATAGAAAAGAATCCATCACCCATCATTAATGCGCGTGGGTGTTATCGAATGCATATTCCGTACATTCAAGAAGATATTTAGCTCTCGTACATATAATGTATGTACACGAACTCAATATCTTTATGATAATATCCAACGAAACGTGTATCAAATAGTTAAAATATATAATGATAAAGACAAATCTGCGATCCAAGAATAATCGGAACAAAAATGGTAAGAAATGTTTTTTAAAGCCAGGTCCAACACGGTCATATCTATTTGGGTATTTTTTAGTGCACCTGGCCCTATGAAATATACAGTTTAACAACTATCGTACACTAATATTATTTTTTAACTATACTTATGATGCTTTTTTGGAGTAAAATAATTGCATCATTAGATTTATTCCACATTATTCAACGATCAAAAGTTTACCAACATGTTCATAATTCAGCAGTATGCTGTCAAATTAGTTGTAATAACATGTTTGTATTATTTTACTTGCAACGGGTGAACAATTATCTTTAAAGGGGTAGTCCAGTTTTAGTAAGGCTGAGCTTTATTTACCAACACCATGCTCGAAAGGTATAGAAAATTACAAACGACTAAGTAAAAAGCCTGTTATCATTCAAAAGGAGCCATTCAAACACAAGAGGACGCTCTCTAAAAAGCATTGGTTTCAACCATGTTTCATACAAAAGTATGCATGTGATGTTTTGTTTAAATAATGATCAAATAGAGAGATCATCAACAACTATTTTAAAACCTCTTTTGAAAATTTTGTGAAAAAAATTTAAATCATCGAATAAATCTGGGCCCCAGATTTATTACGATCGGATATTATTATTGATATTTCAGTCGTTTCTGAACCGATTTTGATAAAATAAAGTTTATTCTGCCATTACAATTGGATGCTCTTTCAAATGTTACACTCAGTTTGTCATTATTGCACCAAACAAAATTATTTCGTGCAGCGCACTCTATACCAAAACTGAACTACCCCTGCTACACTTATGATGGTGCTTATTTGGAGTGAAATTATTGTATCGTTTGAAATAGCGCACATAATTCATCGTTGATGAGTGTTTATCGACGCGTTTATATCGCAGTATGCTTACAAATTTGTTATTAAAAAAATGTGCAAAAAGTGATGTGTACGTGTATTGTGTATCGCGACCCGACATGTGAACATTTCCCGATTTTCGCTCTCATTGCACTGACATTGTACACAGTTATAACTTTCCAGTGGATAATTAAAAATCCAAACACTTCAATCGTAAATATCTTTTAAACAAAAGGGAAATTCGAAAAACCAAATCCTTATCCATGATTGTATTGATAATAAGAATACAACAAGGAATGAGAGAACCATAGTATTTTGTGTGGATTTGGACAATATGTTAATAGATCCCATTGAACTGCATTTATCATGATGCATTTTGTTTCGTATAATATACATGTATAGTACACATAATTCGATCGAGAGGTTTATATTGCTGTGTAATGCTGTCAAGTGCAGTGTACGTTCGCATTCTTCTACTTGCAACTATGGCTGTACAAAGAATCATCAAGTTTATACTATTATTATAGCCGCAAGCTCTCGCGATAAAAAAAATCTTTTACACAATTTTAAAGCGCACTGATGAGTGTTTATTTATAACCGCTAGTGATATTGCGTCTTTTTATTGATTTTTCAGCGCGGAGCCCCGGAGCTAGGCAAATAATACGCCAAATTTTCACGCACTTACATATATAATGTTAGGATGCTTGGTTTATTAGATGACTCGAGTGTTTAAACAAATTTTAGAACCACTTTGATTGAAAATGGAAACTATATACTGGTTTGTTGAATTTGCATTTTATAAATACACGAACTGCAAAATTGCTAATATTATGTTCTATAAAGATACACACAAACGCAAATATTTATATGCATTGTAATTCATTGCACTTTTTAATCTTAGAATGATTATAATGGTCAAGGTTTGATAGTTATAGTAAACTTATTCATAAAATGTCCACGTTATTTATTTGGTTCATTATATTCAAGTATTTAATTGTCTATGTACGGAGCTCGTGCATGCATGTGTTAGTATTATTCTTATTGTAAACTATCTGTTTTTCAGCCGTTTGGCTGCGAGAGATGGTTGTTCAATAGCAACTTTTCAGTAGAAAATGTTTTGTTTTTTGTTTTAAAGTAACCTTTTAATAAAAAAAAAACAGTTAGATGTTCTTAAATATCAGAAATACAAGTATACTACGGTGCAGGAAAAAGAAATTGCTTGTAAACAAGTTACCCTTTTCGGGTAAAGTTTAAGATTAAATGTTCACAAGAGACCGCCATTATGAGCTGTTAATTCGCGATCGATGGCGGCCTCGAAAAAAAAAAACCCGAAAATAATATTACAAGAATATTATAGAAAATCCGTCCTTCAACTAACGGCGCCATATATCCCTCGTAAACATGCATGGTAAAAGGTCTCCTAACTCCTCCAAGAATGAGAAACTGATGATATAAGTATTCCGTTACAAGACCATTATTGAGCCGTCTTGAGAGTGATTTGGATACATGATAGCTTAGAGCCATCGGTACACCAGTTGATCATGACCTTCCTAGCAGTTAACCCGTAAAATGCCACTGGTATTCAATTTAAATGGAAATTATGAGTATAGATATATATGTATATAGGTATAGGTATATAGGTATATGTATATGTATAGGTATTTAGGTATAGGTATATGGTTGCTTGGACCTGCTTGACTTGCTTGGTTCAAATGTACAGAGCTGATACTGATAAGCAATAGGTAAATAGGTAATAGGTAATATAAGTAATAGGAGCTAACATCTGCAACGATGTGATCATATTATACAGGCGGCACAAGCCTATATAGTTTGGTTTCCCAACCAATTGCGAGTGGATTACCGTTTGATAAAAAATCATTAGACTTTATTATACAATATACATACGTATTTCCATACGTTTAATCTGCCTCTTCCCCCTTGCACGACATTCTTTGCACCCCCCCCCCCCCCCCCCCCTCTCCCCACTCTATTCTGGTTTGATCGTGCCCTCGCTACGCCGCTATACGAGTAGTATCATTCGTTTTATACTTTTCATCGTCGACAGAGATCGTAAAAACCTGACCGGAAAGTGACTACGACAGTTGAATAAATGAATCTATCTTCTCAAGTTCACGGCATTATACCTCGCATACGGAGACGTTACCCCCCCCCCCCCTCTCGCTACCTCGTCCCCGCCCGATCCTAGACCCTTATCCCCCCTCCCCCACCCATCTCGTTACACTGCTATATATTACCATTCGTTATAACTCCATTTGCACATATTATAGACATCGACGGAGATCGGAACAAACCTGGCCGGAAAATGGCTCCGACAGTTGTATTAATGAATGTATCTTCACTGCTAACTTGATTAACTAACACTCCATTATAGAATCAACAGGCGAAGAGGTTTTGATAAGTTACCATCCAATTCACTTAGAACAGAGTATCGGTCCTCTCTGATAAATTGTTCATGAGCTGGCGCCTTTGTTTGTTTTAGAGTTTGAATATTGCATTTAAAAGTTGATTTGATTTATGTTGTATATTGAACGTGATTCGCATCCCTTTGGTCGCATATTACTTAAAGTGATCCATTAACTTTGTCAAATTCAAACAAATTCACTTGAAACTTTCACATTGCTTGTGTATACCTTGTTGTTTGGCTTTTGGTAACAAAGGAATGAAATGGGTTCTGATTTGTTTAATGTCTCCCTTATATTGGAGTTATTTATTAATAAATTGAAAAACGTTCCGGAACGCTTTTTCGATTGAAGTGAAAATGAACGGACAGTAAGTGATACAATCTGACATTAATGATCACCCTTTTCACTGAAAAAAGAAATTATCTTCAATGAAACTATCATAAATCATTCACAAATATGTTTGAAGTCTCACTTACGGAAAAACCTTACGTGTTTGCTTGAATTTAATTTTGATTTGAATTTAATTTTGCATTCAAGTGGTCGTGTTATAATTATCAATATCATTATCATATTTTGAAACTTCATAATATAATAGAAACGTCACAGAGCACATACATGTAATATGTTTTTATAACTCGTTGTTAGATCAGCCTGAATTACCTCGCCAATATAATGGAAATGTTAATAGCACATTGCATGTAGTATTTTAACTCACTGTTAGATTACTCTAAATTACATTGTATTGCCATAGAAAAGAGGCATAATCACATCTCACCAACACGACTGTCCAAGACGCCTGCCCAGGCACTAAGTGGTGATTTGAGTAGCCCTGACAACTGCAAGAATGACCCGTTTCGCTCGCTAATTAGAAGTTTTTAAAGGGATCTGGTAACTTCGTTGGCATGTGTAAAAACGTGATGCATGGTTGATACAAATGTGTATTGTTGTGATCTCATATTACCCTATCCACTGAATAATGTGTGAACATTTCACGTTAAAATTGTATATATGGCCAAGATAATGAGTGAAAATGCAAAGTGATATTCTATCGCTAATTCATTGCACTGACTTTGTACACAGTTATAACTTACCAACGTCTAATTACAAATCCGAAAACTTAAATGGTAAATATCTTTTGAACGAAAGGGAAATTCGATAAACCAAAACCCGTTCCACGCTTCTACAACGAGATGTGTGAGAACCACCAGAGTTCCAACTAAGTTTTGTGAACCTCGACAATGTTACTATAATCCCTTTAAAACATCCATCAGTGGCGAAGGGGAGGGGTGTAACAAAGGGGGCAAAAATATACACCCCTGATTGTGCGAAATCGTGTTCCGTCATAACCCTAAGTTGATACAAGTAAAATGGTTATGTCCAATCTTACTAAAAACGTGCTTATTTTTCCCAATAATGTATTACTCATATCATCACTTCACGAGCCTTTCATCTTTCCTATATATTATATTCTTTCACGAAGGGTAAATTAGCTGAGTTAGCTCCCTTCTCTTTCTCAACCGACTGTATATTATATATATTATAAAATAAATAACCAAGCAATCCGATGCAATAACATCAGGCTGAATATCACACACGATACACATATTATCACTAATTTTGCCTTCAGCAATCATTTTGATTCACTCTCGAATGTAATGTATGAGACGTACTGCATCAAACGCGAATTTAATCAACTTATCATGCTTATATGCGGAATCTAATTCGTTTCAGAATTCCTCCAGCGCTATATATCAAGAAAAAATTACAAACATTTTCGTTCATTTTAATTTAAATGTATTACTTTTTGTCGTCTCGGATGTGATTTGATTTGTATATATTTGCACTTTTTCAAGAAAATATCAAACAAACAATAAACAATACATCGTAAATCTCATTTCTTACATATATAATGCAGTAGATTAACCAAATAATCAAGTACAAATTGTCTATATAAAACACGTTTAAAATAAATTGTTTGAACAAATAAGAATGCATGAGGATTTTTTATTTTAAGATATTTAGTTTCTACGAAAATGTTGAGGGGCCAGTCGTTGAAGCAAATTCTGTTATGTGAAAGGTATCATGACCGAGCGATACAAAGTATATGATGCATATACGACATGCACTAATTCAATATTACATACTGCATACGATATCCACATTTTACACTAACACAAACAAAATCATTATGACATTATAGACAAGACAACTACAAAACAAGACGAGATATGAATGTAAAGAAAGAGAGAGACAGGAAAGGTCGAAGGAGTTTATACAAACATAATTTAATGTATACCCAGTTTTGTTTTGTTAATTTGTACCAAGTTTGGTTTATATTCTATATTATTCCTTTTTTTAAGCGCTTAGAAACATCAATTAAATGTTATTATTATTATAATTATGATTATTATTTGAGAGTGCTGCTTTTGTTATGGCAATTATTTTGTTTTCATGTTAAAGGGAAAGTTGAGTTTTGGTAGAGAGGGCGCTAGACTACTTAATTGGTTTGTGAGGTAATGAAAAACTGAGTGTAAAATTTGAAAGAGCATAATATTTAAACAATAAAATCATCTTTGTTTGATCAAAATCGGTTCAGAAACGGCTGAAATATCCATACATATAACAATTTGTAATAAACCCGGGCCCCGGGTTTATTAGAGAATTTTGAACCAGCCGTTAAAAATTCAAAAAAATGCTTCCTCTTTTCAAAAAAGTTACAAAATAGGTATTTAAATAGTTGTTGGTTATTTCTCTATCTAATCACTATTTCAACAAAGCATCACATGCACAATATTTTATTCAAAATGGTTGAAACCGATGAGTGTTTAGAGAGCGCCCTCTTACGTTTTAACGGCTCTTTTTGAATGATAACATAGAGACCTCACAGAGGAGGAATGTTTAGTGTATATATCTTACAATTATTTTTAGTTAAGTTACTGTGTGTGTTGTGTGTGCAGCTGTGTGTGAGTGTTAATTGCATTGCCGACGTAGTTGGGGATCTCGACCAGTATGCTGATTTGTGGAGTCATTTATATATTCTTGAGCCTGCTTATGCCAGCCCGTTTGTTAGAAGCTTATATATGGATGAAATAATACATGAATATATATATATATGTATATTAATATGTAGTTATGGAAGGTAAAGATATTTTTATTAAATGTAATCTTCTTTCTTTGAATGTTAAAGGAATTCGAGAAAAGTCAAAGAGGGCAAAAATTTGTACGTGGTGTAAAGATAAAGGTGTAGATATTGTTTTTTTACAAGAAACATATAGTACAATTGAAGTTGAGGAGACTTGGAAATTGCTATGGAATGGGAGTTCATATTTTAGTCATGGGACAAACCATAGTAAAGGGGTGCTTATTTTAATAGATAATAAATTAGATATTCAGATATTAAATGTTATTTCAGATAATAATGGTAGATATGTTATAATGGAATGTATTATTCAGGGGATGAAATTGATAATGGCTAATGTTTATTTGCCAGTAAGAGGAAGGGAATTAGAAAAAAATGATTTTTTGGTTAATTTTGAAAAAATAGTAAAAGAAATTAATAAAGAAAATAATGCAATAATTATTGGGGGAGATTTTAATATTATTTTAAATAAAGATTTAGATTATTTTGGAAGTAGTAAACACAATGTTCAGTCTCGATTTAATATTTTATTTGAACAATTTTTAGATAGATTTGAGTTGCTGGATATTTGGAGGGTAAGGAATGGATTGAAGAAACAGTTTACGTATAGGCAAGTTAATTCATGTATACAAAGTAGATTAGATTATTGGTTTGTTTCTAAGCAGATAGAACATGTAGTATTAAAGTGTGATATAATACCTTCTACGGCTCCAGATCATTCAGCCATTCAATTGCAATTTTACGATAAGTTAATGTATTCATCTAAGTTTCAGGGATCCTATTGGAAATTAAATAATAGTTTATGTCAAGATACTGAATATATTAATTGTATTAAAGAGGAAATTATTAAATTAAAAGAAGAATTTCGAATAGAAATAGAAGATAAAAGAGTTTTATGGGATTTTTTGAAAATGAAAATTAGAAATGTTAGTAGAAAATATTCAAAAGAAAAGGCGAAACAACGAAAACAAAGAATTGAAAATTTGGAAGAAGATATTTTGAAGTTGGAAAATGAATTGTTGAATGGAATAGACCAGGAAAAAGTTGATGACTTAGAACGAAAAAAAAAAGACTTACATGATTGTTATAATTATATAAATGAAGGTATTAAAATTCGTTCTAGAGCATCACACTATGAATGTGGAGAAAGAGACACTGGGTATTTTACTCAATTAATGAAGTCTAATAAAAAGAAAACAGTGATTAGTAAACTTTATATTGATGAAGAAATAAGTTTTGATCAAAAAAATATTTTGCAGGAAATATATACATTTTATAGTAAGCTTTATGCTCAATCGGAAGGGGAAGTTGATTTTGTGGATGATTTTTTTCAGGACCTGCCAAAATTAAATTTAGAGTTGTGTGCATTATGTGAAGGCAAAATAACAAACGGAGAATGTGTTGCAGCCATGAAAGAAATGGCATCTAATAAATCCCCTGGTAATGATGGGTTAAGTGTCGAATTTTATATATTGTTTTGGCCATTAATAGGAAATTTAGTTGTAGATTCTGTAAATTCAGCTTTTGAAAAGAAGGAACTTTCCTCATCACAAAAGCAGGCAGTTATAAGTTTGATTTATAAAGAAGGAAAAGATCCCTTATTTATAAAAAATTATAGACCAATATCTTTATTGAATGTTGACTACAAAATTTTAACTAAAGTGCTTTCTATAAGGATTAAAAAAGTTTTAAATGAATTAATTTCTGTAGACCAGGTGGGATATTTAAAAGGTCGAAATATAGGTGAAGCGATAAGAATGATAGATGATATAATTCATCATACATCAGTTAATAAAATACCTGGATATATGATGATAATTGATTTTGAAAAGGCTTTTGATTCAGTTTCACATACTTTTTTGCAGAAGGTTTTGATTACATTTGGTTTTGGACCGTCATTTTGTAGATGGGTGGAGACTATATATAATAATGCTCAAAGTTGTGTTTTTAATGGGGGCGCATCTACTGGATACTTTGATATTAAGAGAGGTGTTAGACAGGGGGACCCCCTGTCCCCATATTTGTTTATACTTTGTATTGAAATTTTAGCGCGTTCAATATATAAAGACCCGGAAATTCAAGGATTTACTTTTAATAATGTACAAGTAAAACAAATTCTTTATGCAGACGATATGACTCTCTTTATTCGGGACTCAAACTCACTTAAAAGGGTAGAAAAACTGTTCGAAAGTTTTGCTACAAATTCTGGATTAAAAATTAATAAAGAAAAAACTTTTATATTATTGTTAGGCCCTTCTCAAAATAAAAATATTGCTCTTCCATTTGGTAAAATAGTACAAATAGTTAAGATTTTGGGTATATACTTTTCTTTGGATGTCGAAGTTCAGGAAAGGACTAATTATAAGGAAATTTTGAGTAGAATAAAAAAGTTGTTGTCTTGGTGGAAACAAAGAGATTTAACTTTAATGGGGAAAATCCAATTGATAAAAACGTTTATTTTGTCAAAATTGATTTATGTATCGGCGCTGACACCAGTACCGAATTGGGTATTTCAAGATTTGGATAAATTGGTTTTTGACTTTTTGTGGAATGGAAAAGATAAAATTAAACGAAATGTTATGTTCTTGGATTATTGTAAAGGTGGACTTAGACTAACAGACTTTCATTTATTTATTTTAGTGCAAAGGATTATGTGGGTAAAGCGACTCTTAACGGGGGATGCAAAAATGGGATGGAAACAGTATTTTAATTATTTAACTAAAGATGCTGGAGGAAGTTTGATATTTTATAATAATGCAATCATAGGTATATCTGAATTAGTATTACCGGCATTTTATAGAGATATGTTGGACGTTAATTTGGATGGCCACGAAAACGTTTTTGTTAAAAAAAGATACATCTAAAAGGAATGAGATTATTTATAATAATAGATTTGTTTATATTGATGGTCATGTTCCTTTTGATGAACAACTATTTACAAAAAATGTTTATAAGTTGCATCATATTATTGATGAGGAAGGCAATATAAAAGCAAATGAGGAATTTCAAAGAAAGGGTTTAAATACTTTAGAAATCACAAAAATACAGCGTATTTTTCTTGGCATTCCCCCTTCATGGAAACAATTTTTAAATAAAAGTACTCACTCAAATATAGATAGGGAATTAGATATGGACTTTTTAATTTTTGAAAGGGTATATTTGTTAGATCAAATTACTTCAAAAATTATATATGCATTTTTATTAAATAAGAGAGTAGAAAAATCATATGCAGAACGAAATGTAGAGCAGATTTATAATATTAATGGAAAGATATACAATCAATATTCGTATGACTTAGAAAAAGCACTTTGAATAGTAAGCTTCGAGAATTTCACTTTAAATGCTTTATAATATTATATATACTAAATTACATTTATATACATTTAAAATGGTTAATAGTAATTTATGATCTTTTTGTGGTAAATATGAAGAAACTTACGAGCATTTATTTTGTCTTTGTGAGAAAGGTAAAACCAATTTGGGAAGAGGTGTGGGAATCTATTAATTTAGTTAGAGATTAAAAATATAAATTGGAAAGGTATCCATGTAGGGATAATTGAGTTAAACATAGGAAGGAACAGTTTATTAAATCATATAATAATTTTGATAAAATATATGATATTTATAGACAGTTAAAATAAAAATAAACCACCAACTCCTTTGGAGATTAAGAAAGATTATTAGAAAAATAGAAAGGAGCGAGAAGAAATTAGCTGGAGATCGAGGTACTCTAACATATCATTTTAGAAAGTGGACAATTTAAATAGCTTCGTGCAGAACAAAATAGGGAAGGCGATAGAAGCAATGAAATAAACATGGCTAATATTGGTCGAGATTCTCACAAGATGTAGGCATGTTTTCTGTGGATGTGTGTGTGGGTGTCTGTGCACGCGTGTGTACGTGTGTATGTAAGTGCTTGTATAGGTGTTTATGTTTTTTGTTTGTTTGTTTGTTGTTGTTTTTTTGGGGGGGGAATATTTTGTTCTCTCCTATTTTCCCCTTTTTTATGTTTATGCTTTCTCATGCATGCATGTTTCATGCTTTATTTGATGTAAATAGTAAAAGTTAATTTGTACTATTTAGATGTGAATGTAAGATCATATTATATACAATTATGTAAACATGCAAATTATTTTATATACTAATCTTGTTATTGATTTTTATTTTGTTATTGTTTGGAGAAATAAATATCTTTGAAAAAAAAAAAAAAAAAAAAGATCTTACTACGTCATTTGTAATGTTGTGTTCCTTTCTAGTTATAACTATTAGTTTGTAATGTAATGATGCAGGTTTTGCGTTACTAAAATTCAGTTTCACTAAAACTGTACTCTCCTTACCAGAACTCAACTATCCCTTTAATGCATAGTCGTGTAAAAGAGATCAAAACCAAAGAGATCGTGTATAAAATCA
>JBAMJV010010948.1:0-32272 GCA_037951105.1 Echinarachnius parma | reverse complement strand
ATTCATAAAAAAAGAGTGGTTTGCCCTATATGTATCCGTATCGGAAATGTTCAATGAACTACGTATGCAATCAATATGTCATTATGATTACCATTATGTTGTTGCGTGATTTATACAGTAATCAATGTCATAGTCATTGTGTATCGTGGCGTGATTTTATCCCATTCTGAAGGTGACATTGTGTATAAAGGTGCATGAGAGAAAAAGTGGTCACGTGTATAAATAGTGGGATTTAAAGGGGACATCCAGGCCTTAGAAAATCGCTTTTAACCTCCACCGTATATATTGTACTATGACCAATAACTATTATTTCATTATATTTGCTAAGAACAACAACTATATAAAAGAAATGCAAACGGAGAGATATACGGAAAGGAAGGATGCTAGCATACGTGCGTTGGATCTATGCACCATGGACTATGGAACATAAACTTGCACATTTTGAGGGAGCAAAAACATGAGTGGGTCTTTAAGTTCTGTAATACATGACGAATAATGTGTTTAGTGTAAGCTTGTTATCAACATTGGCTATTATGGCATTCTAAACGATTATGTAGAAAAGACTTCTGAGACTGAAAATTCAGATGTCTTCAAGAAAATTAGTAACACACTTATATTATTAAATCATCATATTACAAATTTTCGTGGCGATTCAGCCCAAATGTTCTTGTTTGACACCTTTACCACACCCTTTCGCGCACCCCTTACTACAGAGGCGGCACCAGCACTTTACAGTAGACGGGGGCCGTGGTGTAGCTACGGGGGGGGGGGGGGGGCTGTGCCCCTGTGTAACCGATACTTTAGAAAAAAAAATAATACAGATATAATGGGGAACGTTTTTGTAAAAACAAAGAAATACCTAAGGTGTGCCCCCTAATCAGTCCGACAACGCTACGCCACTGTGCGGGGGGGGGGGGGGGGGGGGGGGGGGGCTGGTATTGGGGTGAATTGCCTGGAATTCATAAAAAAAAAAATCACGTTTTGACTAAGAGGGCTACTGGGGGTGGGAGAGGGGATGGGGCAAACTCATGAATTGCTTACGGCATTATAGAAATAAAAATCCATTTCGCTGTGGGGGTTCCTTTAATGTTATGACGTCATAATATCTACCCATATATGTAGAGAACAGGTGAGAACAAAAAATCGTCAAAGAACCCTCGAAACATTGGCTGATTTTTCGGATTAACTGCATTACTACCTGTAGATAAGAAAGAAACAACTTATTTGAAACCGATTCTCTTATTTGGAATATTATTGGATATCTATTTATACGTTTGCCCGATTTTGCTCGTATCTCAAAGTGGCGCTTTAAGTTTTATCCCTCAAATAACATGAACAATACGCCCGATATTTGCTAAGAACAAATACTGAATAATTATTATGCCAGTTGTCACTTACGAGGCAAAGAGTCACTTGCTTTATTGACTTTTTAAGGCACACTGACAAAGGTATACCGACTTGACATTTACACCATCGAATAATCATCACACAGTCAAACCTATGACCACCTTAAATACAGAGAAACATTAAGAAAAGTGGCAACTGCAGACAAGTCTGTCTCTTTTTAAAAGAGACAGGTTTCATAACATTGTTTTCTCTGCAGGGGGTCTCTTTGGGTGGCTACTTTATTAGACAGGTGGTAGCCTTTTGTCAAGGCCCCCGCGCGAACACCCAACCGAGCGCGAAGCGCGAGACGTGTATACCCGAGCGACCAATGCAATATAGTTGTACAACATGCAAGCGGCGCGGGATCTGCACAGCTCGTAATGTATGATCGATATCCCAGCCATATAGAGCCTTGATTAAAGGCTAGACAGGTGGCCACTACGACAGGCTTGACACAAGTTATACATGTGTTATATACCCATGGTCCATG
Organism: Echinarachnius parma; assembly: GCA_037951105.1. Taxonomy (NCBI): domain Eukaryota; kingdom Metazoa; phylum Echinodermata; class Echinoidea; order Clypeasteroida; family Echinarachniidae; genus Echinarachnius; species Echinarachnius parma. The sequence goes on along the minus strand of JBAMJV010010948.1, from coordinate 30,396 downwards.
GTTAAACCGCATGGCTCAATCATGAACCCTACGTACGGTCCATGGCTCAATTCAACTGATTTTGAAGCACCAGTACACGGGCGATTGCTATCAAATGAAATATAGAATCTGAAATCTATTTTAAACTTTTGATCACAATACAAATATTTACCTCCGAAATTTTCGGCTGTCGTCTACAGCCTTCGTCAGCGATGTGACCCGACTTGACCTTTCGTGACGTAACGATCGATCAACGGGTCGTAGACATTCGGTAGCTTGTATCGCCCCCCGTCTCGGTTCAGTGAAGGTTGAAAGGCCCGGATGTAGATTGCTTCCTTCACCCCTCTCTCGAAGTATCGAGCCTCCCTGTCCAAGATGCTGACCTCTTTCAAGTCTACTTGATGGCCAGGAGACTCGATATGGATGTGTTGTGAAACCTCCGATGCATACGAGCTGGGGCGTCGATGTTCCAGAAACCTTGTTTTGAGTGATCGCTCTGTTTCTCCGATGTATGATTCCTTGCAGATGCCTTTCGTTGTCTGTCCTTGGCAAGGAATCATATACACCACCCCCGTAGCGTTCTTCTTCTCGGTCTTGTCTTTCGGAGCTACTAAGAATTGGCGTAGTGTTCGAGTTGGTTTGAACGAGACTCTAATGCCAACCTTATTGAAGTTCCGTCGAAGAGCTTCCGAGATGCCCTTGATGTAGGGAAGAACCACGTGTCCTTTTGGAGGTTGAGTGTCTTTCCTGGCCGGTTCACCCTCCGTTGGCTTTTGGCGTTTGTTGAAAGCCCAACGAGGGTAACCGCACTTGGAGAGAGCTTTAGTGATGTGTTCTTTCTCTTTCTTGACAGTCAGAGGATCAGTGATTACGGTCTCAGCACGGTGGAACAAAGTACGGATAACTCCTAATTTATGTTCTAGTGGGTGATTGGAAGTGAAGTTGAGGTATTGATCGGTGTGGGTGGGTTTCCGGTAAATCTGAATGTCCAAACTACCGTCGGGCTTGATCACTGTGGACGTGTCGAGGAATGCTAGCGACCTGTCTTCCTCACCTTCAGTAGTGAACTTGATGTCCGGGTCAATCGAGTTCAGATGTTCAGTGAACTCCTCTGCGAACTCTTTCTTGAGTTTTGTGTGCGTGTCGTCCACGTAGCGGTACCACCAAATCGGTGGATGGCGGGGGGCGATACAAGCTACCGAATGTCTACGACCCGTTGATCGATCGTTACGTCACGAAAGGTCAAGTCGGGTCACATCGCTGACGAAGGCTGTAGACGACAGCCGAAAATTTCGGAGGTAAATATTTGTATTGTGATCAAAAGTTTAAAATAGATTTCATATTAACTACCAATACAGATGAACTTTCATAGAAATATAGAATCTACAACGATTCGTTCAATTCAGTGCTCGAAATTAGCATAGGCCCACTGGCCCGGGACCACTAAAAATTAGCTCCGGGCCACCAAATTTCATTGATCCTAAATTCTACTGGCCCGTTCGGGCAACCAAATTGAACATAATTAGTTATGTTTTACTTTGCTTGAGGCCACCAGATTTAGGTTTCGTCCACTCAAAGTGGGGGGGGGGGGGGGGGGGGAGGGGGGAGGTTAGATTGAAGCCCCCTATAGCCCCCACCTCGCTCGCCTATATGAAACGAAGGTATCCCGCTGTCAATAAAAATGTCAAAATATAAAGAACCTACTGCCGACTTTGTACTTGACGCAAGACCAAAGATCAAATTTTCAATGCTAACTTTACTCATTCCTTACAGAGTGAGATACAGTTGATTTCAATGGTTTTCTCACATATTCAATCTTGTACCATTGCCAATGTTCTATTTACTTTTCACTAGCGTACTGCCGTACAAACATAAACCTTTCAGCAACTGTAACATTATGGGTCGGTGTACTATGTGTGTCGGCTATATATTATGGTTGTACAATGTGAGTGTCGTGGTATATTGGTTCGGGCCTTCGTCTTTCAATATGAGGGTCGTGAGTTCGATTCCCAACCGCTGCACGTGTGCCCTTTAGTAGCAAGGCACTCTATCTACATTATACTGCTCTTAAACCAGGGCCCCGTTGCAGAAAGAGGTACAATCGATTGTAATTTATAGATTGTAAGTCAGATCATGTGTTCTAAATGCACCCATCAGATTGGTTAAAACACGAACATTTTATGACTGACCATTAATTGTAATAACTTATACAATCGATTGTATATCTTTCTGCAACGGGGCCCATGTGTAGTAAAATGGGCATGATTGTTGTTGTTTATTGTTGATTTGCAGTTTCTTGTATTAATATGAATTTGTCTACTAAGTCTACTAAGTAAGACCAAGGAGTTACTATAGTAACTCCTTGGTCAGACACGGTCTCAGTGCAGTGGCGTACCTAGGATTTTTTTCAAGGGGAGGGGGGGGGGGGGGGTAATTACGTCGGCCAAAATTTCTAAGGCCGAGACCAATGGTTGAGAGTCGTGTAGGGGGGGGGGGGGTGTCCGTAAACAAATTTCGAAGCCGAGACCAAGATCCATCACAAATGTTCGAAGCCGAGACCAAGACCCTTTGTTAAGTTGTGTCCTCGGGGGCCAAGACCATTTGGTTGTGATGGTCGAGACCGCTAAAAAGTGGACCCGAGTCCCTGTAAAAGTGATTCGTTTTCGTCAAAGGGGGGGGGGGGGGGGGTTGGACCCCCCTGGGTATGCCCATGTCTCAGTGTATGTACAATCGTCGGAAAAGAGACTGATGTTTTCAGTCTTTGCAATATGCCAATGGTTGTCGGTGTTTGTAAAATATGTTGTTTTATAGACCTGACCTTGCAAAGGGAAGTGCATGGTGCAATTTCCTTGTGTTTTTTTTTTGTATTAATTAAACAGACTTCAAGTTCAGCGTTATCACTTTGTTTGCTGACATGGATGTAGGGACATTATTGTGTACACACGTGGAAAGGTCACACGTATTGCTGTGTATACAGTAAGTATGCAGGGCAATGGCGAATCCAGAGATTGATAAATAAGTGGGTGGTGGGGGAAAGGGGGGGGGGGGCGGCGTAATGGGACGGGGCGTAATGTCCTAGGTTACCACCTATTCTAATGTGTCGTAATGGTATAGAGTTATAGCTAAAATTAATTATTAATGCAAAGTTTTATTGATTTTCTGGGTCAATGGGTCATCAACAACAATAGTACATAAACATGGTAACGGGTATTGCGCTATGTTATGTTGTGAGTGACTCTGTGTATGTATGTATAGATCTGTGAGTTTATGTGTGCGTGCGTTTGTATGTGTCTATGCGTTTGTGTACGAGTGATTTTACGTGTACATATGTTTGTGTGACACACATTATGTGTGTGTGTTCGTGCGTGCGTACACGTGTGTGTTTTTCTTTAGTTGTGTTAGTTTCCAGATTTGGGGTGGGGGGGGGGGGGGGGGCGTCAGCCATTTTCTCTGTTTGCTGGATACGCCACTGACATTTGCATTTGTAGATCCACATTCACTCCATATTATTACAAACGCGTCAATGACACAGTATGAAAGGTCGTGTTATTCTCTTATCGAAGATCTCAGTTTTCAAATGGCGCTAATCACCTTTATTTTTACCACAATAGGAAGTTCATCCAAACAATACAATTAGGACTGATTTTAGTGATATGACATCTGCCATATTATATACCTCGGAAATTTCTTTGCCTTTGACATTCCGTTGGCCTGCTTCCGGGCTACTTCGATTTTTGTTGTTGTTGACAAGGAATCACGTATTAATTCCAGAAACGACTGGGAAAAGAATAATCGAGTGTACAGGAGGATAGTGGCGTTGTTAGGATTTGTGTCAGTAGGGGGCGCTAGGGGGCCTAGGATTCCCATCAGAGGGCACATGTTTTCACCTGACAAGCAAGGAAAAAGGTCATCACCCGTCTAGATGGCGTAAAATCATCATTTATTCCTCATAAATGATCTAATTTTGCCCGAAAATGATAGTTTACTCATGAGCGTTACATGATAATGGCCTAAAATGATTACGCATTTATCTTTAAAATTACACGTTTTGGGGCCGATATTTGTTGTCTATTCTTATCTTGGAAGTATATATTTTCGTGGGGGTACATGGGGATGTGTGTGTATGGGGGTGGGGGGGGGGGGGAGGGGCACGTGCCTCCAAGGCCCCCTGTAGCTACACCCCTGCATGGGGAGATACAGTGAGGTTTTAAAGGGGTAGTACATTTTTGCTAAGGTTGAGCTTTAGTAACCAACACCTGCACAATAACACTACAAATTAATAGTTATAACTCCACCATGCTCGAAAGGTATAGAAAACTACAAACGATTAAGTAAAAAGCCTGTTATCATTAAAAAATAGCCATTAAAACACAAGAGGGCGCTCTCTAAAAACACATTGGTGCAACCATTTTAAATTGTTAAAATCTGCATGTGATGTTTTGTTAAAATAATGATTATATAAAGAGATCATCATCAACAACTATTTAAAATTATCTTTTGTAAAGCATATTTTTTTAAATGGCTGGTTCGAAAATATTAAATTATTGTTGGGCACCACAAAAATTACAAATGGTTATATTGATGGATATTTCAGCCGTCTCTGAACCGATTTTTGTTTTTCATTACCTCACAAAAAATAAAATCGTGCAGCGCCCTCTATACCAAAACTCAACTATCCCTTTAAAGGCTTCATGCATGTCAGAAATGTCAGGAACGACCGGTGAAATAATATAGATGATTATAAAGTAGGAGCTGTTTGTTTGTTATAGTCGCGTGCGCCAGTTGTTACTTCAATATATTCAGTTCAAACACAATGCCTTACAAGTCAAAAAGATATGGCGACAGCTGGTGTAATATCTTATTGATTAAATGACAATATAGGGATGCAACGACCTACATTCAAACAATTAAATAATATAAAACAATGTATATTTTGTGAACATGGCCACATTTTCAAATGATCGTACAATATATAGATTTCTGTCACAATTAAATAATTCATCCGAGAAAATAAAATAGTAGATGAAACAGAGCAAGAACAAATTTGCTTCCATAAAAACTGAACCCAAGACCTCCGGATTGCTAGACAAGTGTTCTGACCACTAAGCTACAAGAGTCCTTATGATGGCGGCACTTCCCAGAAAACCTTTTTCGGTTTGGATTCCTTTGAAAGCCCATTTTCACTTTATCTTTTTGTTTTATTTAAAAATGTGTATGTTCAATGTGTTAAGTTTAAATTCGATGCATTCAATAAACACAACTAGCGGCCAAGCGCTACTCCGCGCCGCCGTACGTGCGCGCATAGGTTTCTGTATACAGTAATCGCTTGCGCTCTGAGTCTTTTCGATGAGCGTATTATCGCATAAATAAACGCCTCTCACAGTGCGTACAAACATATGCGTAATTGACCCATCGAACAGTCTGTTGTCCCGTGATCGGGATTTAGAGCGCAATATGACACATGGGTTTGGAGGCATATATATACACAAAGCTGCATCTCTTCGGTCAATCCCTCGCACGTATCCCTAAGTTGGTTCGTATTCTTTGGGTTTGTGTCAGGCTTATGAAGCTTCTGACAAGCATTTTTTTCTTTCCCCTTAGCCTAGGTGTTACAATATGTATATATGCCATAATGTCCATCAGTTTCTGGTTCTTGGAGCGCATTACGTCAGCGTTCCTTTAACGATACACGAGTGATAATAAACATCTCAGATATTTTGTTCTATAAAGCGTTATCAAAACAAGACAGCTTCGCGTAATATCTTGTACTACGTGTCTTGCCCTTAAGTGTTCCAAGTTGTGCACGTGATGGTGTTCATTGGTTTCGGGTTCTTGATGACGTTCTTGGAGCGCTATGGTTATGGTCATCTCATTGCTAGTTCAAAGACCCTGAGAGTAAGAATCTGAAACCCTTTTTTGTCTAGTCTTAATAGCTGTGCTTTAATTCTCTCCTGGCCCTTTCTTTCTTCCTCAAGATAAATATCCACGTTATGATGTTCATTGGTTTCGGGTTCCTGATGACATTCCTGAAGCGCTATGGCTATGGCCATCACCGTGTTGGTTGAGAGACCCTGAGAGTTAGAAAACAAGAATCTGAAACCATGTTTTGTCTAATCTTAATTGTTGTGTTTTTATGCCCACTTTTTTTCTTCATAATAGTGTTCCAGGATGTCCACGTGATGATGTTCATCGGTTTCGGGTTCTTGATGACGTTCCTGAAGCGCTATGGCTACGGCAGCATCGGTTTCAACTTCCTACTCGCATCCTTCGTTCTCCAGTGGGCAACGCTCTTCCGCGGGTTCGTTGAGCTGAGCGACTCGGAGAGCAATGGCAAGATCCACATCAGCATCGTTACGTAAGTAATGGTTAAGCAAAGATGATGATGGGGATTATGATGATGACGACGACGATGATGATGATGACGATGATGGGGATGACGCAACGACAACGATGATGATGATGGGGATGATTGAGATGGTGTTGATGATGATATTGATGATGGTGACGCTGATGATGACGATGACGATGATGATGGTGGTGATGATCAGTTGTGGTGGTTGTGGTGATGATGACGTTGAAAATGTAACAGACGAACAGTGATTACGAAGATCACGTGGTGGTGATGATGATGTCATTTTTGTTGGTAAAAATGTGATGGGATGATGATGTGTGTGTGTTCGGGGGCGGGGGGGGGGGGGGGGGGTTGGTGGTGATAGTGGTGGTGTTGATGATTGCCATGACGATAATGATGATTGGGAACATTATGATTATGATGATATTGGTGGTGTTGCAGGTGGGGGGGGGGGGGGGGGGGGGGGGGGTGCGTAATTTACAAAAACAGGACCGAGACCACTGGTTCAGATTGTCGAGACTAATAAAAGTGGATCCGAGACCGACAAAAAGTGGACCTTTCTGAATTTGGGGGGAAGGGGGGGGGGGGGGGGGGGTGCGTACGCACCCAACGCACCCCTCCCCCTGGCTACGGGCCTGTTATGACGAGGAAAGTGGTTACACAGTTATGTTATGTCAACGACAATATTAGCCCTTTATCAATGTGCGTTTCGTATTGACATCTCCTTTACTTCGTACGCTCGTGTTCTACAAATGATTATTATATACAGTCAAATCTGTCGTGGTGCTCACCTGTCTATACCAGCCAACCTGCCTATAGTGGCCACCAAACATGATCCCGTTCAGACTTCAGAGAAAAGAATGTTATGGAACCTGTCTATAAAGGTTACATGTCTACAGTGGCCACTTTTCTTGTTTCCCTTAACCCTAATAAGGCCGGGGGGAATTTTTCCGATTGCTCGGAAACGTTTGTTGACTTTTTTCTTTCGAGTCTTGCGCATCTTTTAAAACAATTTCTTTGCAAATCGGACCATCCGTTACAAAGTCACGTGACCTTTTGTTACTGCATGTCAGCCCGAAAATCGCTACTTTTCGTGATTTGTGTACAAAACATGGAAATGTCAGTTTTCCTAAAAAGAGATATATCTGGTCTTTTAGGTATTTGTTTTGGGGGTCAAAATAGTTGAATTAAAATTAGAAATAAAATAAAACAACAAAAACAATACAATACATAAGTTACAAAAACAAAGCAATACATAAGAAATTATAAAAACAATAGCAAACATAAAGAATAACCTGGCTCTTCCAAATTTGTTTGTTGTATTATTATTCAAAATGGTATATATGTAGTGAAAACCAATGTTTAATTATGAAGAATATATGATTTATGGGTAAACATATGTATTTTATGACCTTAATTGCATAAATTACCATAAATATGCAAATTAATTAATTTTTTCAAAAAATTGAAATTACCATAGTATTCTATACACTTCACTAGACGTGCGTGCAAATTTTCTCGGCGATCGGCCGATATCTTGGGGGGGGGGGGGGGCATAATAGCCCCCCCCCCCCCCCGGCCATAGAAAGAAATAGCCCGGCCTTTTTTAAGTGGTCATTATTATACAAAGGTTTGCCTGTATTTTGTTTTGCTGCCTTAGCACTTTTATGTTTTTACTCAATCAATGACGAGAGCCAGCAATTATCCCCATAATACAGTAACCCGCATTTTAAAAACAGGTTTATTATATATATGATCATGTCCTTCAGTAGAACATTTTACGTACATTTATGAAAAACAACCTGTTTTATAAGCGAGTTATCGTTATTCCCCATGACATGGGTTCATGGACTTTTCAGTTTGATTGCACTGTTTTCATGAGGTCCAACTTACCCTCTTTTCATCGTACAGACCACATTTCTTTTATGCGATTCGAAGAAACACAACGCAATACAACCGAAATGTGTTATTCTATACTGGCGCTTTTTATAAGGAAAATCAGAAGTTGCGTTTAGGTGCAATAAAAGGCTATGTCGCTAGCCATAAATCAAAATTTCAACAAATAGCGATCAAAATCAAAATATGGTTATAAACTTTGTTCATATTCCTATGCAAATGTCTACAAAGTCGGGCATATGAACACACCTTTCTTGTTTAGTAAAACACCGTGGATGTAGTGCATTTTGGCATTAAACTAGTGGTCTAGTAACTTTGTTGAAATGTGCACAAACTAATGAAGGGAAAATTTTCTGTGATATGAAATGTCCACCGAGTGATGGATGAGTGAACATTCTATGGTAAATGCATATCATACAAGGGAGTACTTATGAGCGAAACGCAAAGTGATATTTGCTTACTCGTTGCAATAACTTTGCACACATTTGAAAGTCTCTCAGGTAGGCTTTCAACTCCGAACACTTCAATCATAAATATCTTTATACCGGTTCCATGCTTATGTTGGTAATATGAATAAAACGAGGTACGGTTTGTGAAAACCGCTCGAGTTCTAAGTAAGTTTTGTGGACTTTGACAATGATAGATCCCTTTAAGCTGTTCAAATTCTCAGCCATTATACAAGAGCTTCTAGTGTACTATTCACCGTGACCTGATGACCGCGGCAACCTTGCAGAAATATTTTCCTGGCGGTAATTTCCTTTTCATTCTTATACCTAGATATTCAGCAAATTCTATATATTTTACAAACACTTTGATAGTTGTTTCACACCTCTTAGTCCCAAAGGTAATTAGATCGTTCGGTTTTGAAAAGGGGTTTGCAAATAAATGAATGGGGGAATGTTATTACTTGGCCGAACGAAAATTCATCTTTTTATCATCAGAAAATCAAAGTAATTAATTACATTTCACTTAGTACAGTTATGGTAAAATATAATGTTATTATTAAAAGTATATTACTTCATATAAGTGCCCTATATAGACTTCCAGTATATATTTTTTTCTTAAAATGAGATAATTGTGATACTAGTAATTCATTTAAAAGGATCACAATTAAATGTTTGGGTGTATATGATATTATTTAAAAACAAATTCAAGGATGGTCATATGGTCATGAATAAACTATATAACATATAAATGGTATAATCTAAACGAAATATGTACCATATTTAAAGGGATCTAGTAACTTTGTTGACATGCGCAAAAATGATGAATGGTTGATAAAAATATGTATTGTCGTGTTCTGATATGTCCACTGAGTAATTTGTGAACATTTCACGTTAAATGAACATTATGTAGCCAAGTTATGAGCGAGAATGCGAAGTGATATTCGCTAACTCATGATTGTACTGACTAGGTATACAGATTTAACTTTCCAGTGGATAATTAGCAATCCGAACACTTCGATCGTAAATTTGTAACGAAAGGGAAATTTGGAAACTTGTATTGATAATACAAATACAACGAGGTATGAGAGAACCAGTAGTGGAGTGGTGTGGCAAGATCGGTAGAGCGCGTGCTTTCTGATCGTGAGACCCCGAGTTCGAACCCTGCCTTTGTCCTTCAGCAAGGCATTTAATCCACGTTGCTGCTCTCTACCCAGGTGTATAAATGGGTACCTGGTCCGGTGAAAATTAGCTTGGTGCACCCTATAGGGGTTGCCCGCTAGTATACTCCCCGGGGAGTTGAGAATGTGTACAATATCATTGTGCGGGTCTGAAATGTACCGAATGACCAGGGATAATAATAAGCGCTTTGAGCACCTTATATAAGGTGGATATTGCGCAATATAAATATCCTATATTATTATTATTTATTATTATTATTAGAGTTCTAAGTAAGTTTTGTGGATTTGGACAATGTTACCCGTTCCATTTTATAATTATATAATTAAAGGGGTAGTTTAGTTTTGGTAGAGAGGGCGCTGCACATCACAATTTTTTTGTGAGGTAATGAAAAACTGAGTGTCGAATTTGAGAGAACATGTAATTTTAATGGCAGAATAAACTTTATTTGGTCAAAATCGGTCCAGAAACGGCTGAAATATCAATAAATATATCTGATCTTATAATTATTTGGGGCCCAAATAATTAGACGATTTTTTTTTAAAAATTAAAAAAATGCTTACACTTCTTCAAAAATTTTCAAAAGCGTTTTTTAAATAGTTGTTGATGATCTATCTACCTAATCATTATTTCAATAAAAGATCACATGCATAATTTTGTATGAAAAATGGTTTAAACCAATGCCTTCTTAGAGAGCGCCCTCTTGTGTTTTAATGGCTCTTTTTGAATGATAACGGGCGTTTTACATAGTCGTTTGTAATTTTGTATACCTTTCGAGCATGGTGGAGTAATAACTATTAGTTTATAATGTTACTGTCCCGGTTTGTGGTACTAAAGTTCAGCCTTACCAAAACTAAACTACCCCTTTAAAATAAAATGCACACCATCCTTTGTCGCTCATTTCTTTTTAAACACAGAGTAGCAGATGGTGGGTTAATGACATGAAGAATAATCATATAACAGTCCTGTATTTGTAATTGATTGCTTTTTAGCAGGAATTCCTATACGTTATTGATGGTCGGATGTCAGTTCGTCTGCAAATGCTGCGTAAGAAACGTGTGTTTTCAAGAAAATGCTGGTATTACGAATTAAATAATCTGTACCGTATAGTTCATTGAACGCGTGGTTATGATACAACGTGTTCGTTGTGAAAAAGTTCATAATATAAATAAATACATTCTAAAGTACATTCTTTTTCATTTTTCATTTCCAGTTTATTTCACTCCTAAAGAAGTATAACATTGCAACAATACAATTGAAGCATGAAGAATGACAACAAGAATAAAATACAGAATACAAATATACTAAAAGAAATTACATAATGAGCAGTATAAAAAGGTAACATTATTTTGAGTGGGTAGCGGCCGGAAAGGAATGAAATCCTTATAGAATAATACCGATGTTAGTATCATTTATTACATGGTTATTATAATGATGATAGTGCTATAAAATAGGATTTAAAATAATAAATAATCATGATTACTGATAATGCGGAAGATTAACCAAAAATGAGGGTAATTTAAAATACTTAGCTTGTGTCGCCAACAAATTCACGTGCCCCCCCCCCCCCCCCCCCCCCACCGAGCCTCCGCCAATCAGTCGGAGTACGCTATGATAATGTGATTAAACATTTTCAAGGATTTGCAGGTTAATCTGATATTTTTGTGTGTAGATTATGGTTCTTTTCGAAATGTTTACTTGCTGTAATTTAATTATCTTTACCTATAGATATATATCTGAACATAGCTACTCTGTATTATGTTCTTTATTGGTAGCCCTCATTAAACAATCGTAATTCTTAAACCGTTTATCAGGTAGTGTTTATTTTGTTAACTCGCTATTTCAATATTTTGTAAGACGAATCCGGTTTCAGGTCTATAGGGCCATAACTGGGGGGGGGGGGGGGGGGGGGGGCTTCCAAGAGTACAACAAACGATAATTAATTTGAACAGGTTTTAACCGTTATGCAACATGTCAGGTGTATTATTGTCTCCTAAACAATCAGTGACCTTTGTTCAGCATGCTAGACATGCTTGAAGCCCCCCGGTTATGGCAGACGTAGACTTGAAACCGGATTGGTCTACAGGCCGTCAAACGTGGGAATGTACTCGTAGATGGCGCTTTTCGAACCACTTGTACCGTTGTACATTATACAGCGTGACGATATGAAATAAATTTGAAGTTATAAAACCTACACATTCATGGAAATAAATATACCAACATTGCTGTTGATTCTGATACTCTCATATTGATTGTTTAAAAAAAAAAAAATTATTTGTTCTAGTTTTATTTATTATTTTGTTTTAAACAAGGGTTAAATCTTCCAGGTGTGTGCATTGCGCCCGCTTGCGTTAACGGCTCCTATTCAAATGAAAACAACCTCCATTCCCAACCCTTCAGTCATGGGCCCTGCAAACCAAATGCATGTTGACTTATGTTCATCTGTATTAGTGTACACATTCAATATTTGTAAACGGTTTGACCTAAATATGTTTTGTATATTTGTAAACATTTTATCATTTATTTTTCTTCATGTTGCTAAGCCCCACCTCCTAAAAAACCCTCCAGAGTAAATTCTATTGTTGACCTGTTGTGACATCATCTGTCAATCACTGGTCAGCTACCATGAGAGTAACAAAAGATGAAAAATTAAGTACAAAAAGAACATCCACACAAAAGCATGCCCTGCATACCTCCATGCAATAGCTTAGACAGTGTTTTTCTTCTGACGTAGCAACAGCTATTGAAATTGAAGGTGTGTGAGTTGGTATTCTATTCAACCGTGTGATGCTATTGCGATTAGGCACTCAGCTTGGGTGAAGGTAACTTCTTTGTAACTGAGTAGTGAATGGATGATGATGTCACAACAGGTAAACAATAGAATTCTACTCTGGAGAGGTTTTCAGAAGTGGGGGCTTCACAATATGGAGACAAATAATTACTAAAATGTTTTAAAATAAACAAAATATGTTTGGGTCAAATGGTTTACAAATAGTTGATGTGTACACTAATAGAGATGAACAGAAGATATCATGCATTTGCCTGGCCACTTTAAATAACTATAAGTTTTAAATGATAACATACAGCTTTAAACCACTTCAACGGATTCATATACGGTATTTTTAAAGCTCATTTGGTGAATCGACGGATTGCGGATTTAGTGGACAAGGTTCGATTCCCACCCGTAATGGAGGCAGATTATCTAGATGTACTTTTCCTTAGCATTTGCTCGATTTCCCATCAAACATTTAAATTTCCTCCACCCTTTGCCTGTTGTTGTTTTGTTCCTTTAGCAGACTGACAGATGCTCTTGTTTTTTCCCACACTATTATTTTTCGGATGATACCCAAGGAGTGTTGTCTGACAAAACAAATCGAACAAGACAATTTAAACGACCGTTTTGTGATCGTGATAATATTGTGTTTACAGATTCAATTGTGCTATTATATAAGCAACCTAGTCACGGAGAAACAGAGCGACATGGGGGATGAATGAATAGATCATCCCCCCTGATGAATGGGTATCAATGACAGATCGACGCCCATGTTACATACTATCAAACATTTTCATTATCTTCATCCTTTTGTTCCTTTAGCAGACTGACAGCTCTTACAGAGTGTGATGCTCTTGTTTTTTCCCACACTATTATTTTTCGGATGATACCCAAGGAGTGTTGTCTGACTAAACAAATCGAACAAGACAATTCAAACGACCGTTTTGTGATCGTGATAATATTGTGTTTACAGATTCAATTGTGCTATTATATAAGCAACCTAGTCACGGAGAAACAGAGCGACATGAACAAAAATAAAAAAAATGTTGGTAGCAAAGTATTTCTTACTTTTGTCCAAAAGAACAGCTGTCAAGTTCAATAACTTGTGCATTCCAATAGTTTGCGGTTTTCCTTTTTAGAAAAAAAATAAATATAACAGGCACCTGTTTTATCTATTTTTCTATGCCGTCATCTTTTGTTTACTCCTTCTTTAGAAGGAATAAGGCAGTATGATATAGGCTCTATAACCTCTATATACAATTGTGCGACATTTCAATACCACCTCCGTAATTGTTCAGAGCAAACATCACATTTCGGAAAGAAATCAAAAACTTCGAGAAAAAAAAAAAAGATAAATGCCGCATCAGCAGGAGGGAGTTTCAGAATTCAATAACAATGACGTAGTTGTCGGTCGGCGCAATTTATTCGATTTGACTCGTTGCCAGGGCCGGCGGTCTCCTAGCTGCAAGCATTTTTGTTTAAAATTTATTTGTAAACTTTTCATCGAAACATTCTTGTTTGCATTTATGCATCTTTTTAATGTACTTAATTTTTTGCAGTATGCATGTATTTTTTAAAGAAATAGGTGTAACTTGATCTATAGTATAGGTGACCTTAATACACCACAAAACGACCGTTATGTCGCTGTGGTGGTTTCTCTTTTATTAGCTAAAATAGTAAAATTGTGTTCAAAATATGAGATTTAGGATTTTGGTATTTCCTGAATAAGCATATCTTAATCAAGCTTCTGTAACATTTTGAGTGTCGGAAATCATGTTTAAAAATCAATTTTCATCTAATAAATGTGATCTTATTACAGCGCTTGAATGGAAACTGATCTTTTAAATGGCCCATTTCTCCCTTATTTTAAACATGCTTTAGCCATATTCCAAATATTTGGTGTTTATTTTGAGAGGGTTTGCTTAGTCTAAATATGACGAATGAAATACCATTTTAAAGGTAATGACTTCTATTTTAATGTTTTATAAACAGCAGCACAATCAGTTTTCCCGACTTATTGATCGTTTTGTGGTGTAAGGCATTAGGTATACGATTGTGTTTTACTTGGAAAGAGCAGAAATAAAAGCAAACAATAACCAATCTTCTCTTTAAAGGTAGTTCAGATTCGTCAAATGAGATGCGCGGTGCCATCTTGCGGTACACGTTGCGCACGGTGCGTAATGCACGTTAGCTCAGTGTCATGCGGCGCGCAAACTAGCCTAGTTCAAAATGGCGACCGGCTGTGTAGCATCCCCACGCTTGATGCCCTTTAACCTTAACCCTTCCCACGATATTGGCATATACATATAAAGTGTGTCTGAATTGCGTTTTCATAGTTTAGTATAGTAAGAGTTAAAGTGATCCATTAACTTTCTATATTTTCCCAAAAAAGCAATGTTTGAGACTTTAATCATATACCAATTTCATTGTACAATTCTTGAGAATGATATGTGAGAATTTATTTGAAAAGGAATGAATTCAAGTTTACCTATCGTGAAAACAGAGAAAATCTATGTCTGATTTTATCTCGATCGTTCGCGTGAAGTATCCGAATTTGAATAATATGGACGATTGAGTATCCAAATTCAGATACTCTTCATTACGGTCGGAAGCCGTCTATAGACGCTCTCAAATTTAATCTGAAATATATCCATGATTATGGAGACATTTAAAAAGCCAAAACCCATTTCATTCTTTTGTTACCTTTATCCAAACAAGGTAAAAGAGAAGTGGGAATGCTAAAAGTGATTTTGGTTGAAATTGTACAAAGTTAATGGCTCACTTCAAGCATCACGTTGCACCGTTTTTTAATTTTGTTTATAGATTTCTACTCAACAACTCCTCACCTAGATTTTTGTTTTACTCTGACAACAATATTTGTTGTTGATTGTGAATGTATTTCTCTATTTCTGATTGATTTATTTTTAATACGTACTTCGACCCAGCTTTGAAGACATACTGTGATTTTGTGTCCCTATACTTCTCCCCGGAAGGTATTATAATAATACTTCATTCAAACATATAGGGAAACTGACCAAGAATATATTGTGATTAAAAGTGAGCAAAGAAAAATGGGATTCCAACGGGATTCGAACCCGAGACCTCCGGATTGCTAGACCGGTGCTCTACCGACTGAGCTATAGAAAACCCTACGACGGCGTTCTTCCCAGAAACCCCTTAATTCATCATTGCTCAAGTAGTCAGAAGCTTTATAAACCTGACATAAACCCGAAGCGGATTAAAATCAACTTGGGGATAAATGCGAGGGATCGCCGAAGCGATACAGCTTTTTGTAATAATTAATTCAAACATATAGGGAAACTGACCAAGAATATATTGTGATTAAAAGTGAGCAAAGAAAAATGGGATTCCATTTTTCTTTGCTCACTTTTAATCATAATAATACTTCCAAGGAATAAAACAAAATTTAACTTAATCCATATTTATCTCAGTTCAATGCAGGTCATACTCCATAAAAAGTGATTTACAAATACTTTTGCATTGCCATGAAACAATATGCCATTAGCAAGTATGTAATGAAATATATTTGTTTAAGTTAAAGGGATCTAGTAACTTTGTTGACATACGTGCAAAAATATGATGAGTGGTTGATACAATGTACTGTTGTTATCTGATATGTCCACTGGGTGTTGTGTGAACATTTAAAGTTACATGGACATTAAGTGACCGAGTAATAAGCAAAAATGCAAAGTGATATTCACTAACTCATTGGACTCACTTTGTACACGGTTTTGACGATCCAGTGGATAATTCAACATCAGAACACTTCAATCGTAAATATCTTTTTAACAAAAGGGAAATTTGAAAAACCGAAACCGATCCCATGATTTTATTGTTAATACGAATACAACAAGGTATGAGGGAACCTCTAGAATTCCAAATGGATTATGAGGAATGTGGTAAGTCCCTTTAATGAAATAAGTGGATCTGCAAATTGCACCACGTTGACAACTGTAATAGAAGGCAGACTTGAGGGGGAAAGACGGGAGACCAAGAGGTAGAAAGCGTAAAATGCTCGTTGACTCAGTGACACAAGGGCTATATTCCCTATAATTATGTAAGTTTTTAAAGGAAAATCACTTAGGAGAGAAGTTTGATTATTCTGTGGGCAGAATACTTGAAGATAGATAGATAAATAATAAGTATAGTTAATAGTCCTGCAACAAATAACACAACCATCACATGCATATACGTAGACTCAAACATAATGAATAATGATGCCCTGCAAGAAGCAATATAAGTACTTGTTAGACGGCCTAAATAGACCATGGATAGTATCTCCTAGCACTATCCATGAATAGACATATAATAAGCCAATAATTACCGTTGGTAAAGGCGATGGCACAATCTATCACTTCCGAGGCAATCTGGATGTAGCTATCTTTCCGAAGCGAAGCTGAGGAAAGATAGCGTATACATTCAGATCGCCGAGGAAGTGATAGTTTGCCATCGCCTGAAACCAAAAGGTGATTATTTGCTTTATATTCCTCATCTTCTAGATCTTCTAGATCTAGTACTAGTCTACTGTTACTGTGTTACTAGGTTTGATCTACTCACCAATATGTTATTCCATGACAATTCCATAACAGTTCAACATGCAAATTCTTTTCACCCCTGTTCGCACAATTGGTCATAATGTCGATGAAATTGAAAACTTTACGTTGTAGTCCACAAGGAGAGTCCTGGACCTGGTCTAGACTAGACTGTCTTGAATCGTGTTCATGCCGGTTTCACTGACAGGCCGTTTTACATTGGCTTTCCCCTCTTCCTTGAGTTTCCGAAGAACAGTTTTGAACACTCGACCAGGTTTCGCAAAGTTGGTATCCTTGATAATGTCTATGTCTCGCAAATTCAAAAAATGTCTCTGCAGACCACATACCTCAAAGCTTGTAGAGATTTCTTACTGTATGACTCACCATTTCGCGATTTCACACCAGCATACAATCTCCCCAACACTTGGTCTAGCGATTTCAAGTCCATGTCAGACAGTTTGTCAAAATGTATGATTCCCGCATCGCAATAATCTTGGAACACTTTCAGGCTGAACTTAAGTTGTCGCTTTGTATTTTTACTTTCACTCTCCAGTAAAAACGTGTCCATTTCATCCTCATCCAAAAGCTCAAACCTTATGTTTGTGGCTGCCATTTTAGTAGAGTACATAGAACGAGCATGCAAACAGTGTATGTACGATACTACAACAGGGGCGTCGATCTGTTCGGAAAACACAATGCAATTGTTCACAAACAATGCTCGCCCCGGCCAATGCATTGTGTTCTCCGAATAGCTGATCGACGCCTCTAATGTACAGTGCATAGCGTATGCAGTGTACTACGTATACCGTATGCACAACGAATACAATTAAATTTGTAATTCGCGCGCATAGAGTTATCGCGCCACTTATTGGTATTCAATTCAATGCAACCGCGGAGTGTAGATAGTACTTTTTATCTAGTGAGTGCAACGCACTTTCACCCAAGATATCTACAGAGTGTAACGATGGGCGAAACTATATTTCATCACGTGATTAACTTTTGACCAATCGTAGAGCAAGATTCTTAGTATGTGGAATATAATTGCTCTTATTCACGTTTATATACGTATATACTACTAATAGTGTTCGAAGAAACTAAAGCTTTATAATAGCGCCTAATATAAGATTATCTCTAGGCGCTTTACAAAATTATACAGAATAACCTTTAATGCATATTAAATTGATGGGGGCTACTTCTTTCTTTTGAGCAGTAATTGGAAATAGCATAACCTGTCCTTGGAGGAATAGCCCTCTTTTGGTATTCGTCAAGTCATTTTGTTAGTGTCCCCGCCAATGAAGTGGTCGGAGACATTATTCTGTCTGTGATTATTATATTTAAAAAAGACTAATAGTCTGGATTATTTTCTTCTTTGATTTCTCTCAAAGAATTTATGCCCTCTGTGTGTGGTTTTGTTATGTATGTTATTACTCGCTGATAGATTTTAAGTAAAAAATTAGTATGGATTCAGACCTGTTCTTCGTCGTTTGCTTTTTCATGCCTAGACAGGTTTCCCTCCCTTTTCCCTTTCACTTAAACGATTTAATGGCATCATTTCTTTCTAATACATGTTTAAAGAGATCTAGTAACTTTGTTGATACAGTCAAACCTGTCTTAGTGGCCACCTGTCTATAGCAGCCAACCTGTCTATAGTGGCCATTAAAAGTTATCCCCTGAAAGGAAAAACAGTGCTATTGAACCTGTCTATAGTGGCCACCTGTCTACAATGGCCACTATTCTTGACTCCCTTGAGTGGCCACTATAGACAGGTTTGACTGTATGTGCAAAAAGCGATGAGTGGTTGATACAATGTATATTGCTGTTATCAGATATGTCCACTGGGTGTTGTGTGAAAATTTCAAGTTAAATAGACGTTATTTGGACGAGTAATGAGCAAACATGCAAAGTGATGTTCACCAACTCATTGCACTCTCTTTGTACACAGTGTTCGCGTTGTTAGTGGATAATTTAACATCTGAACACTTCAATCGTAAATATCTTTTTAACGAAAGGGAAATTTGAAAAAACCGAAACCTGTCCCATGCTTTTATTGTTAATACGAGTACAACGAGGTATGAGGGAACCGCTAGAACTCCAATTGGATTTAGAGGATTTGGACAGTGTTACAAGACCCTAAACTATTTAATGTCATTTTTTCTTTCTAATAAATACATATTTTAAAAGAGTGCAAAATAAGGAACTAAAGAGAATAGTTTGACAGGTTATCACGACATAAAATAGTATGGATTTTTTAAATTGTTCGATTTCATAGCTCTTCCATGTTTTGATCGATTTCTTTCCTATTTTCTTTCTTTCTTTGCTCTATTTAATTTTTTTTAAAAGATGCTTTAAAAGAGAACAACTAGATAAGATGGACGAAATATATACTGTCTAGGCTTCAGTACAGAAATTAGTATGGATTCGATTTATTTTTCGTTTGAACGGATTCAAAGAAAACACGTACAATGACACTTACACCTTTCAACATGTTAAAAGGTGGAAGTGCTAGTAATAATTATTGTCCACCAAATCCAAACATTTTCTACATGGCTATGCAGTTCGTCTCCGTTACATAGTGTAACAGGAAGATATAGTTTTACGCAATATTCGACAGGAGTTCTTATCTAACAGTTCTATAATTTTGTTTGCAATACTACCCTCTATATAAACAGATTCAAGAAAAGTCGTTTCCAGCGTAACTCAAGAGCATTATAGTGGAATTGTGTATATTTGCATCCACTTAACTTTTGCAATTTATAAAGAAAACAATTCGAGATCGCTTGCATGGGAAGCTTTGGTGGAGATGTTTATATTTGCGTTCTGTCTTAAAGGGTACCACCACACAAAAATAATATTCTTATTAAAGAAAGATAACATCTTTAGTATTCCATTCCATCAACAAGTTCACAACAAATATGTTTCCAGAAAAAATATATAATTGGAAAACGCATCTACATTCTAAAGCATGCGTTTAGCGGTCTGAATTTTGAAGACTAATGTGTGCAGAGCGAACGAATAGCCCGGGATTCTATTGTCTATACAAACGTATGCGTGAATAGCATTGGCGCACTCGCAAATGTTTGGCCCGTATGGAACCAGGAAATAGTAGTGGTTCCGTAAGTGCTGGAAATTAATTGCTTTGTTTATGAATTACACAACCCTTTACAAAATGTTAGGTATCTATTTAATATCACGAAACGGTACCAAAACATATAAAAATGTGTTGTTCTTTGCCTGGTGGTCCCCTTTAAGTTTTTTAAATTTATTTTCAAGGCGGGAAGGTTGCATCACACACGCGGCTAAAGATCTTGGTAAATACTGAGCTCATTTCCTTAACTTCAGTAAGAATTTGTATAAAGTAGCGCAATTTCTTAAAGGGACCTCGTAACTTTGCAAAAAGTGATGAGTGGTTGATACAATATATATTATTATTATCTGATATGTCCATTGGGTGTTCAAGTTAAATGGACTTTATATGGCCGAGTTATGAGCAAAAATGCAAAGTGACATTCACCAACTCATTGCACTCACTTTGTACACGGTTCTGACGATCCGTTGGATAATTTGACATCTGAAAACTTCAATCGTAAATATCTTTTTAATGAAAGGGAAATTTGAAAAACCGAAACCTGTCCCATGCTTTTGTTGTTGTTAAGAATACAACAAGGTATGAGGGAACCGCTAGAATTTCAATTGAATGTTGAGGATTTGGACAATGTTACTTAGTCCCTTTAAGAGACTTTTTGTTCTGCTGTATAGGCATATCTGAGCGTGATTTAGCTACTTCGGAGTAACTTCCCGATTTGTGTTAGCTTAAATTATTTAAGGAATATTTATATTATTTATATTATTTCAAGTTGAAATTCCGTCCAAATTAACCAGAGGTTTAGAATTTTGCAGCAACTGGCAAAATACGCACAAAAAGAAACGACAAAAATACAAGAATTGAACAAAATATAATGGTATAGGCGTTATTGTTTAGGGTGACGCTAAAGAGGGCAAATTGTGAACTCTTCAAAAGAATGAATTTTGTAAGCTGAAAATGATAAAGCTAGTGTGAACATTTAAAGAAAAAAAAAATGAATCGCTCGAATGGTTTGGCTGAAACTATCATTAATCATTCCATTAAAAAATAACTTGTTGTGTGACCCCTTTTTATTTGTGTGCACCTTTTATGTGCCCCATATATCTTCGTCACCTTAGTTAGTGGTTTTTGTTCCTTTTGTTGATGTGGTGCTATTCGGCAATTATTATGCGTGTTTTTTGTTAGTTTATGAGATGGCTAAGTAAAATTTGGAGGACAATACCATTATATATTGTAAGATGGTATATAAGCAGAATTTTCTTTTTGCGCTGAACATGTACACTACCCGTCACATATTTTGACGCTACCTAACAAAACCAATCAATCGCCAAAACTTCACAAACGTTTTAAAAAGCCTTCCATTTTCCCGAGATAATGGCAATACCAGCCTGCTGGAATTCATCTTTTGTCGAGTTATTGTATGACTTCCCTTGGTTTGGGGGCAAAATAAGGGGTGTGTTGTATAGGCTTGACCAATCAGAGCGAAGGGGTGTGGTTTGTTGCATGGGGCGATAAAGTAAGGCTATACAATTGCGGGTATTGTGTTACTGTCATCTTTATAATATCATTGTCACATATTTTTCCACAACTCAATAGACAATAAATACTTCAAAATTACCATGGAGTCTCTAGTAAAATCCATAAATATACCAATTGCTTTATTGGTTGTAAGTTAAAGGTATTATTAATTTGCTGGCATGAATTCATCTCTTGTCAGGTCACTGTATGACCTCGCTTAATCTGGGGGCTAGTTAAAGGGACTTAGTAACATTGTCCAAATCCTCAAAATAAAAGTTTAATTCTAGCGGTTCACTCATACCTTGTTGTATTCGTATTAACAATAAAATCAAGGGACAGGTTTCGGTTTTTCAAATTTCCCTTTCGTTACAAAGATATGTACGATTGAAGTATTCAGATAAGAAAAACTCCGGGCGAGTTTTTCATCCCTGTACAAAGTGAATGCAGTGAGTTAGTGAATATCACCCAATATCACTTTGCATTTTCGCTCATTACTTGGCCATGCAATGTCCATTTGACTTGAAATTTTCACACAATACCCTGTGGACATATGCACATGTCAACAAAGTTACTAAATCCCCTTAAGGGTGTGTTGTAGGATTGACAAATCAGAGCGAAGGAGTGTTTTTTTTTTTTGCATGAGGTGATATCAATTGCGGGTAGTTTGTTACTATCATCTTTATAATATATTCCCTGTCACATATTTTGCCGCAACTCAATAAACACGAACACTTCAATATACTAATTTCATTCTTGGTGGTAAGTTTAAGATAAAGTATGCCGGTTAAAGTGCAACTTTTGACAAGACCATGTAAAAATTCACCTGCATTGGGGGCAAGTTAAGGATGTGTCTACGTTTGACCAATCAGAAAGAAGGTCAGTGTGTTTTAAAATGAAAGCTATACACTTGCGTGTATTTTTTTTACTATCCTGAAAGCATATATGCAGCGTATGCACTGTCACATACTTTGTCACAAGGCTCAATTTCATTACAATAAACATTCAAATAATCTTGGCATTCTTGGTTGTAAGTTCAAGATAAAACCAGTTAGATTCAGTTTTTGACAAGACTATGAGGAATTTACTTGCTTGGGCGTGTACAAGGTTTGACCAATCAGATTAAAATTGGGAGGGAGTTTTGTGCTGGTATTGGAATTGTAGATTGCCGTGCTATATAAATGAAGGCTAAACATCGATAGCAATATGATCACATTAGCAATACATGTCCTGTCACATATTTTGCCGCAACTTGACAAACAAGATCAGTTTCTTGTAATAAACTCTTCGATAATCTGAATATGTATTTTTGTTGTTGTAATTTTATGTTAGTACGTGTTAGAATGTTTATTTTGACAAGGCTACGTAGGAGGAATTCACTCTCTTGGGAGCAAGTTAAGGATGTATTGTTGAATAGAATGCGTTGTAGTTTCTTGTTCATCATCTCGTTAATACGTGCCCTGTCACACATTTTTGCCGCAACTCGACAAACAAGCTCAGTTTCATTGCAAAAATGTAAATAACAATTGTATTGTTGTATGTAAGTAACAAATAATACCTGTAACTTTAAAAGGCATCTTTCATGTCTTTTGACAAGGTGTATTATGAATTATCTTGCCACCGTGCAGCACAACAAATATTCTCAGTTGTGTGACCCCTTTTTATTTGTGTGCACCTTTTATGTGACCCATATATCTTCGTCACCTTAGTTAGTGTTTTTTGTTCCTTTTGTTGATGTGGAGCTGTTCGGCAATTATGCGTGTTTTTTAGTTAGTTTATGGATGACAATATCATTATAATATATTAAAAGAAGGCAAAGAAAATGGGATTCCAACGGGATTCGAACCCGAGACCTCCAGATTGCTAGACTGGTGCTCTTCCGACTGAGCTATAGAGAACTCTAGACGGTGCTCGTCCCTGAAACTTAGCTCAGTCGGAAGAGCACCAGTCTAGCAATCTGGAGGTCTCGGGTTCGAATCCCGTTGCAATCCCATTTTCTTTGCCTTCTTTTAATCACAATATATTTCTGGTCAGTTTCTTTATATGTTTGAATTAATTATAATATATTGTATAAGATGGCATACAAGCATTTTTTTTTTGCGCTGAACACGTACACAGCCCGTCACATATTTGACGCTATCAAAACCAAACGATCGCCAAAACTTCACAAACGTTTCAAAAAGCCTTCCATTTTTCCGAGATAATGGCAATGCCTGCTGGAATTCATCTTTTGTCGAGTTAGTGTATGACTTCGCTTGGTTTGGTGGCAAAATAAGGGGTGTGTTGTAGGCTTGACCAATCAGAGCGAAGGGGTGTGGTTTGTTGCATGCATGGGGCGATAAAGTAAGGCTATACAATTGCGGGTATTGTGTTACTGTCATCTTTATAATATCATTGTCACATATTTTTCCACAACTCAGTAGACAATAAATACTTCAAAATTACCATGGAGTCTCTAGTAAAATCCATAAATATACCAATTGCTTTATTGGTTGTAAGTTGAAGGTATTATTAATTTACTGGCATGAATTCATCTCTTGTCAGGTCATTGTATGACCTCGCTTAATCTGGGGGCAAGTTACGGGTGTGTTGTAGGATTGACAAATCAGAGCGAAGGAGTGTTTTTTTTTTTTGCATGAGGTGATATCAATTGCGGGTAGTTTGTTACTATCATCTTTATAATATATTCCCTGTCACATATTTTGCCGCAACTCAATAAACACGAACACTTCAATATACTAATTTCATTCTTGGTGGTAAGTTTAAGATAAAGTATACCGGTTAAAGTGCAACTTTTGACAAGTCCATGTAAAAATTCACCTGCATTGGGGGCAAGTTAAGGATGTGTCTACGTTTGACCAATCAGAAAGAAGGTCAGTGTGTTTTAAAATGAAAGCTATACACTTGCGTGTATTTTTTTTTACTATCCTGAAAGCATATATGCAGCGTATGCACTGTCACATAATTTGTCACAAGTCTCAATTTCATTACAATCAACATTTAAATAATCTTGGCATTCTTGGTTGTAAGTTCAAGATAAAACCAGTTAGATTCAGTTTTTGACAAGACTAGGAGGAATTTACTTGCTTGGGCGTGTACAAGGTTTGACCAAGGAGTTATGAGTTAGCTAACTCATAACTCCTTGGTTTGACCAATCATATTAAAATTGGGAGGGAGTTTTGTGCTGGTATTGGAATTGTAGATTGCCGTGCTATAAATGAAGGCTAAACATCGATAGCAATATGATCACATTAGCAATACATGTCCTGTCACATATTTTGCCGCAACTTGACAAACAAGATCAGTTTCTTGTAATAAACTCTTCGATAATCTGAATATGTATTTTTGTTGTTGTAATTTTATGTTAGTACGTGTTAGAATGTTTATTTTGACAAGGCTACGTAGGAGAACTTCACTCTCTTGGGGGCAAGTTAAGGATGTATTGTAGGTTTGACGAATCAGGAAGAATATGATCGTGTTTGGAGTGGTAGTATTGTTGAATAGAATGCGTTGGTGAATTAAGGTTGGTAGTTTCTTGTTCTATCATCTCGTTAATACGTGCCCTGTCACACATTTTTGCCGCAACTCGACAAACAAGCTCAGTTTCATTGCAAACAAAATGTAAATAACAATTGTATTGTTGTATGTAAGTAACAAATATTACCTGTAACTTTAAAAGGCATCTTTCATGTCTTTTGACAAGGTGTATTATGAATTATCTTGCCACCGTGCAGCACAGCAAATATTCTCAGTTTCCTTACGATAAAGGGTGAAACACACTTGAATCATCTTTGTAATTGCTAGATATTACTGCTGTTAGAAACTGGGAACGCATTTTTTTTGTGAAGACGAAGAAAATATTTACTTGTTTTGAGGGTATGACAAAGGTGTGTACAAGTTCGACCAATCAGAGAGAAAGGGGTGTGTCTTATAAATGCGAAGCTTTTGTAAGATGGGTGATAAGTTCTACAATGGCATTTGGAGTCATGCTTCTAAGTGATACATCAAGCATTGTGAGCAAATCGTCACGATAATCGCCATTATGCACGCTCTGTCGCGTTTTATTGTCAAAGTCCCAAATAAATCTTTTTTTCTTCATAACAAAATCGGAGAAAAAATTCAATAAAAAGTATTTCACTCTTGCATTTTTCTAGGTCGACGTTACCAAATCAGTTGGCAACATGCCAGTCATTTCAAGATATTTTGTTACTAAATATTACTATGCAATTTGAACTTTACCCATGTAAAAATATGAAAATGTTCACAGTGCATTCTTAAATGTACACTTGAGTATTGGTGCTTCCCGAAATGGCCCTTGACACTAAATTGGTTGGTTTTAGTTCCAGTTGAAAGATCATTGAATAAAACATGTAAGATGAGAAATCATTCCCTTTCAAAGAATACATACAATGCTTATATACTTCTTTCAAAAAATGTCAAAAGAGGTTTTTCAAATAGTTGTTGATGATATCTCTATGTAATAGTTATTTTAACAAAACATCACATGCACAATTTTGTATGAAAAATGGCTAAAACCAATGATTTTGAAAGAGCTCCATCTTGAGAAATTGTAACGACTCTTTTTTTTAATGATAACAGGGTTTTTACTTAGTCGTTTGTAATTGTGTATACCTTTCGAGCATGGTGGAGTTATAAATATTAGTTTGTACCTTGATGGTGCAGGTTTTGGTTACTAAAAAAAAACTACAGTATCCCTTTAAGATAATATGATTCACGTTTTCATTACATTCAGCACTGCAGTAACATCATAAGTTATGGTTTAAGAAATCGCCACAACATAGTCGCATAATCGCACGATTGTTCAATTATGATAGCTCAGTCACATGGCATTGATGGAAACGTATACGAAACGACGATCGATTTTCCCCAAAATGTTCATTACATTTATAATCAGTATTTTCGTTAACTGAATTCATTTTTTCGAGATTTAAACTACTTTATGTTTTACATAGATTTATTATCGATTCGAAAAAAAGGGTACTGGGATTTAAGTTATTCTGATTTCTCGTCTTTAAAAACTCTGAAATGTTTGAAAAATTGATGCAAAAGCCTGATGTAGACTTTAAATGACCTACATATTATAAAGTCAACCTGTTTACGGTTCGCAGATTCCCAAACTGAATGCAGATTATACAATTATGTTTACTGCTGTCTGGGTATTCTTGCACGATATCAATCAAAAATCACAAATACAATTGTAATGTTAGAAATGTATAATAATGGAAGTAATTTCGACATTCGACCCCATTCGACATAATTGTGTACTGTGTGTGATAATGATATAGATTATGTGCATTGTGCAGGTACAATTATTGTATTATTATGTCTGCCGAATTATTTTCACGGACATGGCAATGTATACACCGCGCACAAACATGTGTTGAGGGCACGTGAAGGGTGTGTACGGGGTTCGACCAATCAGAAGCAAGGGGGCGTGGTCTTGTGCTCGGTTTTCGATCGAACGATGCAAAAAGAACAGAATAAAACACAGCAACAAACAACAACAACAACAGCATCAATAGAAAAACGGGTCCAATGTTCAGTTGCATCTAGGGCACGCATCTTTTTTTTCTTTTGTAAGGAATGTTTTGTTGTTTGTTATTTGATTTGCTGTCGTTTCAAAAATCAAAAACATTATCGCATGATTGATGTGGAGCTATAGCCTTAGGAATTTCCGAAGCAACTCTATGGTTTCTTTACCAAGAACATCAATTCATGTTTACAGTTTGTGTGTCGTTTTGAAGGACGAACTGGTGTGATTTTTTAATTTTTTAATTTTTTAATTTTAAAAAATATTTTATTTATTTTTATTTTATTATCTTTTTTTTTTTTTTTTTTTTTTTTTTTTTGGGGGGGGGGGGGGGGGGTGCATAATGTTGAGCATGAACCAGGAAAACAAAATAGAATGTAGTTAATGCACATTCTCTTTACTGCAACCATATGCACATTATATGTGTTTATATCGTTTATATCATTCGACTAGGATGATGCGTGTGTTGCACCACAAATTGTCGTACCTGCACAAATTGTCGTATGCGACAATTTGTGCAAAATGTTGACACCACAAATTGTCGCTTTCTGCACAAATTGTCGTTTGCGACAATTTGTGGAGGCGACGGCGACAATTTGTGCTGGTAGCTGGCACCACAAATTGTCGCCACACCTACGGTCCTGTTCAAAGCCATGATGACATACATTTTGGATTAAATGATCATTCTTGACATACGGATATATACCAACGCACCAACATTATAGGTCATGTGAGGTTTGTGTATAGTGTGTGAGTGTGTGTATTTGTGTATGTGTGTGTGCGTGCGTGTGCACACGTGGTATGTGAAGGATTAAGGATGGGTGTATGTGTGAATGTAGGGTGTGTGTGTGTGTGTGTTTATGCGTGTGTGAGGGTGTGTGTGTGGAGGAGTGACGGTGGGCGTGGAGGGGTGTGTTTTAGGGATGGGTGCAGTGGCGTACCCATTTTTTTTTCACGGGGGGGGGGGGGGTGTCGGTGAGGATTATTCGAGTGGGGTGTCGTTGAGGTTTATTTGAAGGGGGATGTAGAATGTTTCGAGGGGGGGGGGGGGGGAGGGGGGAGGGTGTTGGTGAAGAGTTTTCGAAGCCTGTCAAAAAAGGCCGAGACCGAGATCACTAATTGGTTTGGGGGGTCCGATCGAGACCATTGGCTATGTTGGTCGAGACCACTTAAAGTGGCCTCAAGACCGCTCAAATTGTGTAAGGGGGGGGGGGGGGGGGTTGATTTCCCAACACAGGTCTTTCCAACCCCAATGTAAACTTGGCGTGCCATAGGCATGGGATCGATCGTTGGATTTTAACATGGCTTGATTTACCCAATATTACAACTTTTCCGGTGTGTTTATTTTGATTATTTTAGAAGAACTCGGGAGTGAGTAGTGTGTTGATGATGTTTTACATGCACACGTAACAGTACGTATAATATAGGCGTACCCGGGGGGGGGGGGGGGGGGGGGGCAAAAAATGACTCTTTTGGGGTTTGAACACCCACCCCCCCCCCCCCCCTCCCCCTTTTAAAATTGTAACTTAGTGGTCTCGACCGACATTATCGATGGTCTCGGCCTCGAAAAGTGTGAAGAAGTCCTGGTCTCGGCCTCGCAAATGTTAGAACATTTTCCACGACTACCCCCCCCCCCCCCCCCCATAGCTGATTGTGAACTGTAAAAACTGCATGCCAATATGAGTGAGTTGTGAACTTTGTGATAAAAGCATGAAATTGAGCACACATGAAGATATGTGATTCTAAGCAAATTGAGATACATGTATCTAGCCAACACAGCACTTTTGCACCAATTAGTTTTTTGACCTTTGACCTCAGGACTCAGGATTTCACCAGATCATTTCCTGCACTTAGTGCATGCAGGTACCCAGATTCGGTTAAAATTGCCCCTCAAGTTCTTGAGATATTTAGTGGAACATGTATCGGCCATTTTGATCAAGGGCACCCCTGGTCACCAGTAGTTTGACATCGGGCTGGATACACATTGCTATACTGTATACACTAACATAACCTAACCCTAACCCTAACCCCTAACCCTAACCCTATACCCTGACCCTAGGATGGTGGCTATAGGTCAGATTAGTGGCTATAGGTCAGATTCAGTGGCTATAGGTCAGATTAACAGAAATTTTATGCGCGAGTTGAGTAAATTACAGAATGTGTATCCGGCCCGGTGTAAAATTCGGCCACCAGAGGCCAGCTCGAGGTGGCTCGACATCCTAATTTGCTATAAGTATAAAAACGAATATTAACACATGCTCACACATGGCTTGTTTTTTTTAAAAGTTGTCTCGAATCCAATTTGTAGTGTTCTTTAATGATCTCGGCCCCCAAAACCAAATAGTCTCGGTCTCGGCCTCGAGATTTGTTGACGGATCTCGGTCTTCTGCTTCGTAAAAAATCTTCCACTGGTGTCGACGCCGAGGCCGGCCTCGAGTCCACCAACACTGATTATTATTATTATCATCACTCATCATCTTTGTAGCTTGAAGACAGCGACTGACGACAATTTGTGCAATATGCGACAATTGTGGTGTGAGGTTTTACGTGATTTCACAAATTGTCGCCGGGTATGGGGACGGCGAGAGCAACACAAATTGGTCGCAAGACGACAATTTGTGCAGGATGCGACAATTTTGTGGGCGTGAAATTTTGGCACAAATTGTCGCATACGACAATTTGTGCAGGTACGACAATTGTGTGTGCAACATGCGTGATTGGTGAATGAACATGTGAGGTCAAGTGATGTCATTGCTTTTCGCCAACACTTACAGCGCATGCAAACATCTTATGTAACCCCGACAAACACTGGTAATCCACGATGGAGAGATTTAACGGTTTTAATTTTCTCTGATATTGCCGAGAGATTGTATTATTAGACTAGCTTTGACGCGTGATTGGTCAAGGAACATGTGAATTCTAGTAAAATTATTGTTTTTTCGTCAACATTTAAACTGGTTCCATGTAATCCCGACAACCACTACTAATCATCGAAGAACGAGATATTTAATAGTCTTATTTTCTCTGATAATGCCGAGAGCTTGTATAATTAGACTAGATTTGACGCGTGATT